>PVJA010007249.1:39496-69555 GCA_004027025.1 Myocastor coypus | reverse complement strand
TTTTTTTTTTTTTTTTTCCTAAGCAACATCAATAGGGAGGTGGGTCATGCCCACACACTGTGCTCTGTAGAATGATTGTGAGGACAATATGCAATATGTCAACTTTCAAAGAAAAGAAAGGGGAAAAGAAAAAAAAAAGTAATGTTGATTTAGAAAAGTTAATGTTTAATTGTTTGATCAATCTTATATACCTATATGTATTAATCTAAACTGATCTGATGATGAAAATATGTAATATAACCATTGTTAAATTTAAACAATAAAAAAAATTGAAACTCAAAAAAAAAAAAAAAGAATTGCTATGCTGGGTGGAACAGCAAGGCCCTGGTGGCCTCTTCAGGCTCAGTCATTAGCTGGGACTGACTTCCTGAGGAGACGGTTGCCTTAGCATGAACGTGACAGGAACGACGTTCTTCTGAGTGCACTCAGGAGAAGTACTTGAAAGGTGATGAGTGGCCTATCTTCATAGCTGTCTTTTGTTTTCATGAAGGACTAGGATAAACTTTCTCTAATGATTGAATTCAAGCTGCCTGTATTGCTCCATAAGCCTTTTAGCTGTGTGAATGTTTAACCAAGAGAAAGGAGAGAACCTGCCATATTTCCCTAGGCCCACAACATGTGTTTCCCTGGAACATCTGCATGTGTGTCACCAGGGTTGATATCCCCTGTCTGTGTACCACTGTAAGTTGGCAAAATGAGAGCCCCAGGAAGGAGACCCGGGAGTGCTCTGGGCACACAGATGGCAAGCAGGTTCCAGAGCAGCCTGCCATCTGAGGAGGAGCTGGAGCTGCAGGGAGATTCTGGGGAGTCAGCTGCGTCTCACTTCCCAGGAAGGGCCTCGCACCCCCCTTGCCACCTCCTGCCCAAGCTCCTTTCCAGGTCCAACAGTCGGCTTCACATGCTTGCTGATTTCTGACTTGCCATTTGGGTTTGAGGCAATGCAAGTTCAGAAAACACATTTTGCTTTCAGTCTTTGTAGCTGGTGCCTTTGGAGGTGGGGTTTTGAAAGAAGATGCATGGGCCCCAGGCAGGCAGAAGCTACTGCCTGAGAGCTGAAATGAGTGAGTTCATTGGCACTAGGGAACTGACCCGAGGCTTCTGGTTGACCCATGGACTTCCGGCCCTGCCCTTCTCCTCTCCTTCCTGCACTTGGCACCATTTACTGATCTGCCAAGGTCAGATTCCATCACCACCCCTACCCACATTCTGCCCGGTGGAACACGCCTGCTCCTACTTTTCTTCTCTGACTTTTGTCTGTGGCTTCCTGGTTTGCATCCAATGCTCCTTGTCTCTGCTCCTAGTGCTGAGCAGTTGCCCGTAGCTCCTCATATCTGCTAAGTCGCTACCTGATCATCTTTGAAAGGGCAAGTTAGCATGACCTTGTTTGGTTTGATGGCAATGGTTCAATTCGAAAGGAAATTAGGGCACACATTTCTAAGCCACAGATCAGGGGTGTAGGAAATGGAACAAATCTGAAAAAAAAAAAAAAAAAAAAAAAAAAAAAGGTGAACACCTAGTTCCAATGCCAGGGTAGTATCTCAGGGACATCTATCATTCACTTCTGTCTAGTACAACGCTGACATGGCTGAATTGGTTGCTTGGGGGCAGTATTGTCTGCCTCTGTGATGGATACTGGGGTGTGCCACTCAGGCGCCCTTTTAGAGAAATGAAGGATATATCCCTCTTCTGTTAGAAATATTGCCAGAAAGCAGCTTTTAACTTTCAGATCTCCTTAGAAAGTGCTGTGGTCAAGTAAAGCTAGCTTGTCTAAAGCCCTACTCCTATTCTGGGGAACCCCACATCCAGTGACTTTTGAAAGCAAGGGTACAGAGGCCTTTCACGGCTGATTTTGTGTTTTATAAGACATTTGGGACTGGGTCCTTTATGAACTGGTTTATTTAACTTACAGTACTGAAGGTTGGAGAGCAACTGTTTAGCTTTGGTTAGCACTTTGTGGGGAGTAGCATGATAATAATAGAAAAAAGATTCAAGAGAAGTGTCAGGCTTCCTTTGAACAGCTCTTTCTGGCAAGCCTGTCCCACAAAGCCTGCATTCCAGGAATCAACATTAATTCTTTTGTGAGGGTGGAGCCTTCATGGCTTACGTATTTCTCTTAGGCCCTATCTTTTGAAGGTTCCATGTGCCAGCTTCCAGTCATTGAGGCACAATACCTGGCACCCATGATTTAAAGGAGAAAACGTTTACTTGGCCATATGGTTTTAGGGTATTCAGTATATGGCCTGTTGGCTCTAATACAGAAACATCGTGATGGAAGGGACTGGTGGAGAAAAGTTGCTTAGTTCATGACGGTGATAGGGCTAGGGAGAGAGAGATGCTTCCAAGATCACACCCCAGCAACCCGTCTTTCTCCGCTAGGTCCCATATCTCAACAGCACGTTTAGCTATGAATGATTCAGTTGCCTTCCTAAAGTCACATTTTTGAACATGTGAGATTTTTTAGGGAGCATTTTGGATATGAGCCATAATGTCCCAGCACCGCAATATTACCACCGCAGATCAAGACTGGGCCTTGGGGGAGCAAAGCGCATTCCAGCCACAGCACGTATTAATCCCTTCTGGCCGACTCCAGACATTTCCCAGGGGGAACCCAGTTTTAGAGCTTCCCAAGGAGGCTGCTGACACCATTTTCTCTCTCAGCCCCCCTGATGCTTACTCTCTTTCCCATTAATAAGCATCAATGCTGAGGTCTGTTTCCTGGGGAACCCCATCTGCACACCTTCCTTCAAATCCTGCTGTATTGTAGATGGGGGATTTTGAACAATGATCATCACCAGCTCATGGCCACAATTCATCCCTGGGAATTAAAACTGTTCATAGTCGAAATCAAATATTCATTGGAAGCCTATTCTGTCTAAAGCACCCAGGTGACCAATGTCACCAAGCATTTGCAAATTACCTCACTGCCCTGCAAAGAAAGAGGTAGCCTAATTAAAAGAAAACACTTTCAGTCACAAGGCAGGCTGGATGCCAGGAACAGGTGGCTCTCAAGGTTAGGTGGGTAGACCCAGATGTGGTGCTTGTTCCAAGCAGCTGTAAGTGGAAGTTCAGATTTTATTATTTTAAGGGTACTGAAGACATAGAGTTGATTTGGGTGAACACTGAGCTCAAGATTTCAAAACATACAACGGTTGCTCAAAAATTCAAAGAATTCTTAAATTAAAATACTTACTGGGGCCACAAAGATAGTCCAGCAGTCTAAGCACCTGCCTGGCAAGTGCAAGGTGAGAGTTCAATCCCAGGACCACATTCTGTGATGGCCTCATTCTGAGCGCTCTGAGCCAGCCTACAAGATTGGTTGACTGTGGTGCAGGTCTGTAATCCCAGCGCTGGGGGCGCTGAAACAGGAGGATCACCGTGAGTCTGAACTGCATAGCGAGACTCTGTACCAAATGCATAAAATTGAAAAAACAAAACAAAACAACAACAACAACAAAAAAAAAACATTGCCATTTATCTTCCCTTAGTTCAATGGGGGTGCAATAGGGTTCCAACATCCCAAGTAGGAAGGACATGTTAAGGCCCACCCACTGGCCTTGGAGCTGCCAATCCCAGAGGGGTAGAGGTGGGTGCAGGCTATGTATTCTGAATCAGTGCATCTGAGCAAGGAGTAAGCTTGCAGTAGTAAGGCAAGATGCCAGCTTACATCTGCTCAGGGTTGGGTACATGGTGTACTCTCTGCCTCATCAAGCTTGTCTTTCCAGCGAGAGCAAGATAAGTCTAAAGATAGAAACTGCAAAAAGAAGATATAATGAAGCTGAACTTCAGTAATGAATAAAATACATTCCAACATAAGAGCTCAGGGCACTAGAACTTGCAGATCAAAGATGCTTTCTCCTAAACACTTATGGAATAGTTTCCTGGTAATGGACCCTACTCTGAGGTGACTCTGTGGGTGGTTCCGTGGATTGTTGGAGTGGCCTCCAGTCACATGTGTCTAAAAGTCCCACTCTGTCACTTGGGTCCCATGGAACTGCCAGGTTGCTGGAGGTGATGTGACCTAGTTGTCTCACGTTGTTTCTTGCTCAGATAAATGGCTTGTGTGCACATGTGGCACTTGCCAGCTGGAGAATGTATCTAAGTGGCTCGAACTCATCTCTCCTACCACAACTTCTTTGTGGGTCTGAGGCTATGAGGGCAGTACGCACAAGAGCAGGCCTTTAAAGAAATCACCATGCATTTGTGGATGGGTGGATGATTCCCAGTGATGGAAGACTCAGTGTAGCACAGGACATGGAAAGAAGAAATCTGCTCTGAATGAGCAGATCTCATTCCAAAGGACGTTGTGCAGCCTGTGAGAAGCCTGGGCTCAATCCCCAGAGTCACACATATGGTCTGATTTCCCCTCTGGGACCAAATTTCCAACTTTCAAAACTTGAAAAACAGGCTTATTTTGGCTCACGGTTTTAGAGCTACCAGTGCATGACGGAATGGCTTTGAGGCAGAAACAGGATGGCAGAAAGGGGTGATGGGGACTGCTGCTCCACTCTTGCCATCCAGAGAAGCAGAGAGTAGGAAGCCAGAGAGGAAGAGGCTAGGGGCCTGACGTAGTTCTCAAGGTCACACTGCCCATGTCCCCACAGACATACCCCAAAGTGTGCTTTCCTAATCTCTTGCCAGTCTTTCAAGCCAATCACGGTGGCCGTCAAGTGGAACTGTCACATCATATAAGTCATGGGAAGGTTCTGAGCAGAAAACACACTCAAATTCATTTCTAGAAAGATCCTCTTCCAGAAGCATGGAACATGAAGCATAGAGCCACAAAAGGGGGTGTGAGCAGTAATCCAGAGGACAGGAAGGTGGTGACCTCAGCGAAGGTGATGTGAGCGGACAGGAAACTGAGTACACTGCTCAGAGAGCGGCAGAAGAGGAAGTGCAATAGGAACAGTGACTGGGCCGCTCAGGAGATGATGCCAGCCAGGGGCTCCCGAAAGACAGGCTCCACATCTGAGGCAAAATCCATAAGCACTAAATGTGTTTCCAAGAAGCTAGATGTGGTGATACATGCCAGGAATCCCAGCATGCTGAGATGCCAGAGAAAGACCAATCCCAGGGTGGGTAATTTAGTGAAATAACAAAATCCTGTCACCTGGCAAACTATATTAAAAAAAAGAAAAAAAGAGTTAGGAGTGTATTTCACTGTGAAGGCTCTTGGTTCAAACCCCCAGAATTGCAAAAAAGTTTTTTTTTTTTTAAAGAATATAAAACGCTTAGCTGATTAAGATTGAATACACTCACTCCGCAGCTCAGACTCATAATGATCCTCCTGATTTCTGCCCCCCAGTGCTGGGATTATAGGTGTGGTGTGTGACTGTGCCCAGACTCCACCACCAGCTCAGCGTGCCTGAGGGTGGGGCTGGTGCAGCATGCGGTGCCAGTGATCAAACCCTGGGTCCTGCTGTGACCTAAGCAAGTGCATAGTCTGCTGAGCTATATCACCAGCCCTCTTGTGTCATAACTATTGCCATAAAATTAATGAACACATTGCACAGTCCCATATTTTTAGTACGAAGGATTGAACCTAAGGCTTTTGCACTGAATTATGGCCGAGCCTCTAATTTGTTCTTGAGTTGAGACAGTGTCTTGCTAGATTCATAAATCGCCGAGGGCTGGGATCAAACTTCGGATCTTCCCATCTCAGTTTCGCGGAGCTGAGAGTACAGGTATGTACCATCATGCCTTCCTTTGTTTGTAGAGTTTCAAGGAAACAAGACCTTTTGCAAAGGGCCAAGCCCTCTCGCAACAGCGATTTTCTACAACCCTTCAAAGACCTTTTGCAACTTAGTGTCCATTCCCATGCAGCACTGGCATCACTCGATCCGGCGAGTGACGGATGTGATAAAACTAGTGTTCTCTTGTCAGCCAGTGAAATCAAGCTCATCTAGATGAGGGCCCAGAAACCGGGTGATTCCATTGATCTCACGAAAGAATTGATAAAACTCTTGAGTGATCTGTTGACATTATGTTGGCTGCTCTTTCTGTCTCCATGGCATTATCTTTGGTCCTTTAGGCCACACAGTCATGTCTGTAGCTCAGGCTCTAGTATCCAGAAGATCAGAGATCAGGATAAACGACTTTATCTTCACCAGCCTCAGCTTTCACACTGGCAAAGTGAGGGCTCCGATAGCCCTGGCTTCTGACTGGCAGATGCGAAGTTCAGTGTAATGAATCAAATTCTCGGGCTAGTGCCCAACTTGCAAGAAGCTTCCCTGAATGTTAGTCAACACAGCTGTGGGAGCATGCACCTCGACCTGGGAACAGTCTGACCACTTCATGCCCTTCCAGCTCATGCGGGTGGCTGTACTTGGAGGTCTACTTCCAGGCCCAGCTTCACAGCGAATGCTCAGCAATGCGGTCAGTACGCATGCCACTCCTGAGCTATTTCTCCCTCCCTTCCCCTTCCACCCTTTTCTCGGCAGACCTTTTCAGAGTACCTGGAGCAATGGAGGGAACCTATTTGATTATACTCAAAAGGCTCTCTGGGAAGCTCCAACCCTTTCAGGGTAATTTGGCATGATTTTATAAAAGTGAGCCTTAGGGGCAATTCAAATGTCAAGCATAATTTGTTACTTGAAACATGAAAGAAAATCTGTCTCTCTCTCTCTCTCTCTCTCTCTCTCTCTCTCTCTCTCTCTCTCTCTCTCTCTCTCTCTCAGTGGATATTAAAGCAAAGGCTCTAACACTGAACTGTATCCCTAGATCTTTCTTAATTCTTTATTTTGAGACAGGGTCTTTCTGAATTTATTAAGTGGCTCAGGCTTTGGTCTAAGTTTGTGATCATCCTGCCTCAGCTTCCCAGAATGCTGGGATGACAGCTTCTTACTACTGTGCCTAGGTTTTTGATTTCTTTTCATGGACATTTCCACTCCATACCCTGCCCCACCTTCTTTCTCTTCAGGGAACGTCACTCCGTGGCAGGTGCCAGAGGTAAACCCAGTGGCTGTGTCTGAATTATCTCTCCATGAGTGGCATGGCACCTGTCTGCACCCACCTACCTGGACACTTCGGTGCAGCCTCTGTATCCTCTGAGATCCAAAGCTTCAGTGAGCATCAAAATGCCATGGAAATAGCAGAAATTATTTATAGATTGTAGACAGTGAGTCATAATTTCATGAAATGTTATCTATGTATTCAAAATTGTGCCTTTCCAGAAATCTCTTTACTACCTTCCTTGCCCCTGTTTGAGTTTGGACAGATTAGTGAATCAGAAGCTAGAGATGCTGAGATGCTTGCTGCCCTATTTCTACGCCACGGGGCTGGCAGGTTGCCTCACCGTGCCATCTAGGCAGGTGCGCCTCAGGAGAGTGATCCTACCCATGAGCCACCAGGCTGGAAGCCTGGCATGGGCCTCCCGAGTAAACAAAGATACTGGCTGCCAGTGGGCATGTGGGCGCCCACCTGTCATCCATCCCAGCACTCTGGGCGGCTGAGGCTAGAGGACTGCAGTTTAAGGCTTAATCTTGGCCGCTTAGCAAGAGCTTGTGGGGAAGGGAGAGAGGAAAAAGAAAGAGCAAGAGGGGGAGAAGGAAGAGGCAGAAGGAGAAGAAGGTAAAGGGAAAGAAAAGAAAGGGAAGAGAAGGACCGGGAGGTGCAGGGAAAGGAGAGGTAGGAAGAGGAGAGCAGAGGGGGGGTAGAGTAGAAGAGAGGAGGGAAGAGGAGAAGAGGGGAGAGAAGAGATGCGAGGTGGCTCAGAGCGTAGTTCCGTGCAAAGGTCCTGGGTTCAATTGATCAGTCCCCAATAGTGCTGGGGAAAAAATTATGGCTCTTCACAAACCACCAAATGTCATGGGAAACACATCCTGGGATACAGTCTTACCTAATGTAGTGCAGGGAAGGGGATTCTGGGAGTCGTGACCATATTTTATTTAGTAGGATTTGGATACATTTTTCCCTTTCTGAAATTCATGTTGAAATTCGATTATTGCTGTTGCATCGACATTGGGAATGCAGTCTTTAGAGATGAGCAGGTTGTTAAGATGGGCTAATGCCCTTCTTGTGAAGTGGGTGAATTCTCCAGGAAACGCGTTCCCAAGACAGCGAGTGGGGTGTGATAATGAGAGTCCACACCTGGTGCCTTTTCCTCTCTCTTTTTAATGTATTTGGCTGTTGCAGCTCTCACTGTGCAGCTTGCACTCCTGATGATACTCCTGCTTCCAGCCTTTTCAGCGCTGGGATTACAGGCACATGCCACCACACCCAGACTCTGGCCAGCCCAGCCCGCACTGGGGGTGGGGCTGATGCAGTACGTGGTGCTGGGGATCGAACTGGTCCCTGTGCTTGCCTCAGCTTGCTTAAGCAGGTGAGTCAGTTGCTGGGCTATTTTGCCAGCCCCTTTCTCTTCCCTTCTATGCTCACTTCCACCATGCTGTGGTGAAGCATGAACTCTGCCTAGACACTACATTCTTGGACTTCTCAGCTTCCTGAACTGCAAGCTAAATGAACTCTTGACAAATCCCCATCTGAGATGTCTGTGACAGTACCAGAAAATGGACTGAGACAGTAGCTAAATAAAGGAAGAACACAAGCCTTACAAGGACTATAGGACTAACGGATGATTGATAGAGACACTGGATTCTTATATTTTAAAAACTCGTCATATGGGGGCCAGGGAGATAGCTCTGTGGCACAAGTGCCTGTCTGGCAAGTGCAAGATCGTGAGTTTGAATCCTGGTCCCACCAAAAAAAAAAAAAAAAAAAAAAACTCGTCATAATAAAAAGGCACATTCTCATGCGTCCCCCTCAAAATGCTTCCCCTCCCGGTGCGCACACCTATCCCATCATTCTTGCAACTTCTTGAAGCAATTTGTGAAGTCCTCTTTGGGGAGTCTTTATAAAATATGATAAAAATATAGTGACTACTGCTGCTCCATGTCATGGGACAGCAGGGTCATGACAAGGTGACCGTGTGTCCCCACCCATTTTATGCACCTGCTCTGGCACCTTGTGACTTCAGGCTCTTCTCCAAAGTCAAAATTACCATGGAAAGGAGTGCTCTACATCGATTTAGGACACGGAGGTTGCTCTGATGGTGTAACTAAAGACACGCAGGAAAACAAGGCACTCAGTGTTTATGAACCGCCATGCTTCACTGCCCCGCTACCATTGGACCTTGCTTATCTACATCCTTTATCTCAAGGGGAAAGTGCAATGGGGGAAAGCTATAGTGAATGCAAAGATTTTGTGTCTTGTGTTTTGTATTGTGTGTGTGTGTGTGTGTGTGTGTATTTGTCTTGGAGAGAAAATACATCCATGGCATTCTGGGACCACAGGATATATGCTGGGGTAGCCTTTTGGAATATTTGGAGTTTATTTTCTCTTTATCTTTTTAGCATGGCTGATTGGCTTTGCCATGTGTAAGTGCCTTCCCCAGGCTGAGAGAGCCAGCACTGTCACCTCCTCCTTCTTTCTTCTTGTCCTTTGCTTTACAGAATGGACCAGTACAGCTGCAATCACCCTATGTGGACCATTTTTGCTAAGCGGCTGCTTTTTTGTTGAAGATAGTTTTGTAATCTGGGATGTGATAGGATGATCTCTTTGGAGAAGTAAGCTGCCTTAAACACAGAGCTGCTTGGCCAAAGAATTTAATTCCTGCAGGAAGCTTGGAGACCACCTCATTATCTTCACCTAAGAGTTCCTGAGTCCCTGCCACAGATATCTGGAATTCACTTTCCAATAATAACTCGCTCCCAGGCTGGGATGTGTGAGTGGCTTTTTATCTGCAAGCTGTAAGACAGAAACCAAGTAGTGTCAACACTTCCTGGGCCTACAGAGACAACACAGCATCTGCAATGAGGACAGGGCTCCCTTATTTGATAACCCAAGATGGATTCATCTTGTTGATGTGTCCACGTTTATTTTCATCAGTAGATAAGGGAAGTTCTGCTCCTCCTATTGATTACAGACATGTAAAGCAGGCACGCAATCTGGCCAGCCCTCTATAGACCTCTCATGACTCAATTGGATAGTTTTTGCACTGTAGAGTTTTTCCCTTTTCATAGTTCATCATTTTTCCCTCTTGACCATCTGGTCAGTTATTGTGATCATTATTCCCCTAGCCAATACTGGTGAGACCTCTGTAGCTGGGCTTCCAACACAATATGTCATCAAAGATGAACAAATATGGCATACAGAGACCAAGCTCTAAATATGACACAGTGGAGCATCAGCTTTCTGCCGTGATATGGAATTTCTTTGCTCTCAAGCTGTGCTTATCAAACTTTCCCTCTGGACCAAGAGCATCAGCATCGTCCAAAGACTTGTTAGAAATGCAAATTCCTAGGCCTCCTGGGTCAGAATATCTGGGGATGGAGCCCAGAAAAGTATTTGAACAAGCTAGCGATCCAGGAGATTCTGCAGGCAGTTGCAGTCTGGAAAATAGTGCGCCAAAGCTGGGGACAGGCTGATTTCATTGACAGCTACAATAGCTGTACACTTGTTCAGATAGTTCACATGAGCGTCACGGAACAGATGCTGGAAGGAGCTGAAGCATTCAGGTAAGAGAGGCAAGCTACTCTTACAAGTGCATTTGTCCAAGTCCTTAACGTTTACAGGTTAACAACTTAGAGGTTCAAGAAAGCACAGGAGGCTGCCCGAGGCTAGGTGATTGGCTGCAAAACTCAAAGTGGATTTTAGTTCTCTGTGTTCCCACCTCATTGTTCTTTCCGTTCTAGGAACTCGATAATTCAGGAGGATTCTGCCTTAAGTTTCTTCTCTCTCATTGGTGAGGCAAAAGCCTACTCCAAAATAAAAGAGCAAGGGCTTATTTAACTCACAGTTTGCAGAGGTTTCAGTCCGTAATTGGCTCCAAGGCAGGGTGGCACATGACCGAGGGGCATCATGGGAAAGGAACAGTTCATGGCAGGCAGAAAGTAGCAAGACAGGGAAGGGCCAGCCACAGCTCTTTCTACCCCTTCTATCTTACCCAGGCCACTTAGAGTAGGCAACACTTACACCCTGAGTTGTAGCGCCCTTGATGCTAGTATTGTACCGTGAACCAGTTCCAGCATCACCCACTGTAGATTTCAGCTACCTCCTAACAAGCCTATGACCACGTGAGGCTTTGGGTATGGGGGTATCAAGACATAAGCCTAGACAGTGCTTAGACACTAAGAAGTCTCACTGGCAGCTGTCTTGATCGCTTTCTCCATTGTTCTGTGTGGTAAACCCCCAGCACTGTTTAAACCAGGAGAAGCTTAATTTGCCTCCTGTTTCCAGTCTCCTCCTGGTGGAGAAGAGCTGCTTACGTCACAGTAGCTGGGAAGCAGAGAGAGAGAAACAAGGATCAGGGGAAGGAGCTACGCGGTCCACATCATCTGACCAGGCATAACTCTCAACAGCATACTCGCCCGCTGAGCTCATAAGGGAAAGAGTCCACAAGCCCTGGGCTCCGACCACCTTTCTAAACCCCTGCCTCTGAATGCGTGTGACTTTTGAGGAACAGCCTGGGTCCACATTCTGCTATTTCCTAGGGATGGCCAAGGCAGGATCACTGTCCACATCACCTCAAGTCTGGGTTTTCTTTATCTGAAAAACGGGAACGGCAATCTATATTCTGCCTACCTCGGATGAGCTGCAAGAATAATCTGTGAATTGTCACATGGAATCTGTCAGGCAGCAGGCGCTGCCACTACCGCCTGGCATCCAGCTGTCTTGCCTGCCTTGTTCTGGCAGAGGGCAGGGAGACGGAACACTTCTCCTTGTCAGCAAGGCCACAGCACAGTCACCTGGAGGAGGAACCATAGTTCCCTTTCTTTTGACTAATTCAAACGGCAGCCTTTCCCATTGTAGTCAAAGCCCGATCCACAGCAGCAAAACAGCCACTTATGTGATAATCATTTTATCACACAGTTGCTATTGTAAATAAGGGATGGAGGCCCCTGCACAGGGGCCATCCTTACAACAGCTCCATCTAAATGCAAATGCAGATCCTCTGCCGAACCGGGAGGTGAAAGCTTTCCTATTAGAGAGCAGGAGATAGGAGAGTTAATTTAATGCTAAAACATTCCCATGCAAGGAGAGCAATTTCCCCTGTTGGGCAGCGGCCTCATTTTCTCTCCATGCCCACTGTGCCCATAATATGATAATTTTTACCTTTCTAAACTTTGCTGAAGGAAAAGGGACAGTCATCTATCTTTGGAAATGGCTCCTTCTGCATGCATTTTATCTACAAAAGTGCAGGTACTTGTCTGTTTGGTGAATGAATGGCCTGGAACAAGCGGAAAGATGGAGACGACTTCAGTGCAGTGACGGTGGGGATTCCATGCCTGTACTTGACTGCGGGAACCCCCCACCTGCGGGCTTGCTGTGTGGTGACACTTGCCCGGCCTAGACTACCTGGCGGAGTCTTTCTCTATGTAAGATGATTTCCCTGGGCTTAGAGAAGAGTTAAGCAGGAGAAGAGAAGAAAAAACCCTGAGGACAGCTACACCATTTTGCATAGCAGCTCTTGTAGCGCCCGGATGGGAAGAATTAAAAATAGGTCCTCTTCCTAAATGTCTCGGGAGGAAAGCTTTTATTCCGTGTTTTTAAGGAGTCACGTAGGCTTGCCAAGAGCTCCGAGCAGTAGTACGCAATGAAGGCAGTCGATGCATAGGCCCGAAGCCAGAGCGAAGGGAGTGGGTGTCTTCTGAATCTGCTTCACACAGCTGCATTGCTCAGGTTTCCCATGCTGCCCCCACTGCACCCCAGAAAGAAGCCAGATGTCACCCCATTTTGTGTATGTGAAACAAAGCGTTACACAGCCAGCAACAATGACATATCTGAGTCATTTTTAGGGAAACAGAAGCACCTTGAGACTGTAAAAATGAATCTGGCCCAGAAGGCTGCATGGCTTCTCTTATGTGAGAAACTCAAATTATTGAAAACTTAAAGAACAAAACAAAATACAGGTGACAGGAGACAGGGAGGTAGGCTTCATGGAGGCGAGGAAAGAATCTGAGGATGGGGAGAGGTGGAGGGGAGGGGAAAGTGAGAATATACACTTGCGTGTTGGTCATGCTGAAGGCTGTGCAGTTAGCAAGGAAGCTCCCGTCAGTCCTTATACTCTACTTAGCATATTTTGGGCCTGTGAATTTTCTTATCCCCTAAAACTTACTTGTAACTACAAAACCAATACTCGTGTCTTATTCGTGGCAAGATGCAGAACAGCAACAATTCGAGTTGCCTAACATGTGTGTCTGCTGCCAAGGCCACACAAGGTGGCCACCTGCCTGCCTCCGTTGATTCTGTAAACAAGATTCTTCTTATAGTTTACTTCGGGCCAGACGTGTGCTTTTCTGTTGCTACTTTTATTACTTTAAATGGACACCAGGCATAGCACTAAGGTGATGTCTCATATCCCTATGCACCTTGTAGAGAAAATATGTATGTTGGATGAGCATAATTCAGGAATGAGTTACATTACTGTTGGCCATGAGTTTAATGGTATAAATCAGCATTACATATTAAAGAAGAAACTCGAGATAGAAGAACACATACTGTTAGGTGGTATATTGATCAGATAATGAAAATCTTAAGCACAAAACCCACAAAGCCTATATTTTCCCCAGGAGGAGTTCAGTCTATGGCTACCTTCCCATCTCAGATGTGACTGAGTTTACCCAGTAGTGCTTGAGAAATGCTGGAACCTCTCAGCCTATTGGTGCTGTTAGCTGGACGCTAGCACTCATGTTTCACTTTTACTGAAACTGAGGAGAACGTATGAGCACTTCTTGGTTTACAAGCAAGTCTGTAGAAATTGGGAGTTAGGAGATATACTCAAAGCAGATGACAGGAAGAGGACAGACAATCAAAATTCAGGCAGGTGGGTCACAAAATTCATTCTTGCAACAACTGGCCCCTGATGGGAGGTATCATAAAGATGAGTGAGGTATAGATGCAACATAACCTTAGAAAGCTTTCCAGCTTTTTTAGGGTTTAGCTCCAGTTGCACTGATTTTTGTTGTACTTTGGACTTTGGGAGATGCCAATGAGGTTTCCTATGATGGTTTTAGGAGGTCGGTCATCCACTCTCAGGGACAGGACTTCCATTGGGAGGTTTTTCTGCAGCTATGGTATACTGATCCAGAGGAGAAGCCACTGGGTGGGGGATGGGAAGACTTCTGTCAGGAGAAGATGTTAGCAACTGAGCCAAATCAAATCAAGAGACTAGAACCAAGATTTATTAGTGCTTCTTGACAAAGACTCAGACTCAGCCTTGGATGCTTATTTTTTCAATGGGTTTGGTCATTCAGCTTGTCGCTGGGTTTTCTGAAATTTTTCTGTGTTATCATCTGTAAGCTGATAATCACTACCACGAGCAGCAACATCATTTCCTTCAGTTTGCCCAAGGCTTTCTTGTTGATCAAAGAATGCTTAAGAGATAAACAGACCCATTCCTTAATCCAATTCACCAGTGGCTGTGTGAGATTTCCCTCTCTGCTTGGTGTAAGCTAAACTCAGGAGAAAGCTTCCAACGTTCTGGCCCATCAGAGAAGCACATGTCCAAATACCAGGCTTTCTGATGTCAACTCTTTGGCAGTTTCTGAGTTTAAAACTTGTCAGATGTGTCAGAGCTATGAGAGAGTCTGGTTCTCTGAAACCAAGTCATCTTTTAACCGAGAGCTATTATTCTGGACCATTACATGCAGACACATCCAGAACTGGTGAGAATCAAATAATTCCAAAGTTATGACAAAATGACAGGAATTGAGAATGACAGAAACAAAAGCTTATTTCAAGTTTTTACAATGAGCATAACCTTGTCTGCAAAAGGTAGTGGACTTTTTATTAAATAAACTTGTTTAGTGATCATCTGTATAATCTTGGTGAAATGGGCATGCTGGAGTCAGTGATCTTTGGACATAACTTCTGTTCATCTAATTAAATCAAGGAATATTAAATGTAGTCCATTTCCTGAGAGGAGCTGATTAACCTCATTTATTAAGTTTGCAGTGGTGCCGGGGTCTAAACCTTGTTCTTTCTGACTCCACGGCCAGGGCTGCATTCGCTATGCCCATGGTCTTTGAAAATTGAACATTCATAAGAATCTTCCAGGGATCTTCAGACACTTATCATTTCTATTCCTAAGCTTCAGAGATTTGGTGTCAGTAGATCTGAAAGGGACGTGCAGAAATATGTATTTAAAAGAAGCTCTTAAGCAGATTTTTACAATGACGTCAATGTGAGAAATATTTTAGTACCCTGAAACACCCTCAGAAAGGCCTCACTTACAGAAAACAAACAGGGACCCTCTATCGTAGCGTCCTCAGAGACCTTTTAAAAATTTGATAAAAGCATCCCAAGACCAATTTTACAGTAATAGAAGTTGATTTTAATTCTCTCTCTCTCTATGTGAAGATGGAAGTGTCATTTTTTGCCTGCTATTTTCTGTGGGATCCTGCGAATTTTGCCAAAAATTATTACTTTAGGAGAATGTAAGTACAGTCAGGCCTCCATTGTCAAACTCAGTTTGTTCTAAATTCATCTTCAAACATCAGGGTTTGAGAACGAAATCTATTTTCCCCATGAGAACTGACGGAAAACCGAATAATTGGTTTGGAGCCCCCCTCCTTACACTTATGAATTCATTTTTTTCTCAGACTTTAACACATTTTGCAGTAGCTCCTTTCTCTAACTGTACTACTGTTATCACAGTTTTCCTCTTAGCTTTAATGCTGCGATCGCTCACTTTCTTTGGAGCCATGGTTATGATATTTTACACAAATGAAGCACATCAAAAAGAAAAGGCACAATGACGAGTGTCTTACTGCATTGACGCAAGCGCTGCTACCTGGGAGAGAGGTAGGGGACCCACGTCTGTCATTGACAGCTGTACCCTGGGGACCTACACATTGCCTGCACACTTCTCCGTGTCCGTGGCAGGACGGTCTCAGCCATACAAGTGTTTTTCAAATCCAACTTGTGGTTTGAGTCCTGAACATACGAAGCAGCTTTTCATTGATCTTTGCTGTTCAGGTGACAGAAAACTGGAGCTTGGAGTCGTTGAGCCACTGAGGTATCACTGTATTGCTCATGCCTCTATAAAGCGTATGACTGAGGGCTAGGGAGTTAGCTTGGTGGCGCAAGAGCCTGCCTGGCAAGCACAAGGTGCAGAATTTGATCCCCTATGCCACATGCCATGCAGGCCCTAGAACCTGGGCATGCCATGTCGCTTTGAAACTGGGCATGGAGGTGCATGCCTATAATCCCAGCACTGAGGAAGCTGAGACAGGAGGGTCACTACAAGTATCAATTGTTTAGTGAGACCCTGCATCAGTTAAAAAACAAACAAAAAACCCCAACCATCCAACCAAGTAAAAATACTTGCTTGAGATGGTTCCTGGGACCACTAAAGAGAACAGGGTACAATAAGCACATCTTATCTCACTTATAGGAGGATCTATTAGCTTTCCATTTTGTAACTGTATTAGTTACTTTTTTTTGCTTTTTTCAATCGTTGCTGGAACAAATACCCGACACCCAAAATGAAGGAAGGAAAGGTTTATTTAGCTACCAGTTACTGGAGGTTTCAGTCCATACTCGGCTGGTTCCAAGGCTGAGTGGCACATGGCAGAGAGCAGCAGTTCATGGGGGCAGAACAGCAATAATATGGTGACAGAGGCAGCCAACCAAACAGGGCAGCAGAGCAACAGCGTTAGTCTGTCTCTCCTTCTCTCTTTATATTACATTCAGGGGGGCCCGGCAGGATGGCCCAGTGGTCTAAAGCATCTGCTTAGGAAAGCCTTAGGCAGCTACAGGGATCGCGGTTCAATCCCTGGCACCACATGCTGCGCCAGCCCTGCCCTCAGGGCAGGCTGAGCCAGCCATAAAAATAAATAAATAAACAAACAAAAGTTCTGAAACAAGAAAAAAAAAATATTATATTTAGGCTCTCTGCCTCAGCCTATCCGCCTTAGGCTACACCCTTAATCCCAGAAGTACTCAGATCATATTCCCATCAGTATTAAAACACAGAATACCACTGACTCATGAGTCAAGTCTCAGTCTATAGAAGTCCCCACCCATGATTGCATGAGGCTTTGGGGGGACAATTAGAAATAAACCATAACAGTAACAGTGCATCCGAGGTAGTTAATATTTGAAAAGGATGGGCTTTGGTGCCAGTATCAGTCCACAAATGAGCGGCCTCACTGCTTTGGGTCTGCAGTGAGTGAGGCAGCACCCCATCCTGGAGCAAAACTGCTCATCTCGTAGCCCAGGGAGGAAAAGGGAAAAAGTAGGACTTCATGTTCTTCTTTGGCACCACAACCCAGGGACCTAGAACTTCCCATCGGGACTCACCTTTCAAAGGTTCCATTTTCTCCCACTCACGCTGTATGTGGCATTAAGTCTTTTAACACAGGGCCCTTGGGGGAACATTCTAGTTCCAAACTATGGCAGAGGAGCTGTCAGCTGTTGCCACTTGTGTTCATGCACTTCACACTATCTGCAGAGAAAAACGTATGCTATTTGTGGTGAGAACGGGGTGCTGGGAAGCAGGCCGCACACAAGCTTCTTGGAGAGATCTCAGGGTGGATTTTCCCCATTGCTTGGAGGCTGCCTGTTCTGATTCTTATCCCACTTCCCTTGAAAGGGATCAACCACTGATCAAGGCAGGAAATGGGATTTGAAGTGCCATCGATTCTCTTTGCCTCATTCTTTCTTTCTTTTTTTACTTCTTTGTGCTGAGAAAAAAAAAAAAAAAAAAAAAAAATCACCAGGGAATTAGGAGTTGGATAGGTTTATCTGAGAAATGCCGAGGGTTGAGGCAGTATAACAAATTAAAGAGATAAAAGACAGACTTCAACAATATAAATGACTTGCAGTGGTTGTTCCCGTTTGGATGTCTCTGCTCCAATTAATACATTCTACAGCCTTAAGGTAAGATTATAAAGTAGGTAATAAGATCCTTTAAATCCTACTGTTTTGAAAGAATCCTTATTGTCTAATTCCCTTGGCTTTTCTGTAATGCTTTCAAGAGGTTTCAAAGCCCTGGTTCCCGAAATATAGGACTCCTTCCTTGTCAGCATGGGAGATAAGTCAAAATAATTGATTCTTTGGGGTCCTTAATTTGTCAGGATTGCAAGCAGAATCCTCAAAGATTGGGATCCATTTGTTACATAGATGTTTTTTGGAATGAAAAAAGCTGAAGGTAGAGTAAGATTTGAATCAGGTAGAAAAAAAATCTTAGGATTATGTCTGTGTCTTGGACGGGTAAGCAAATTATTTCTGAAACTTCCCAATGTTGCTACTGTGGAACGTGGACAGGTCGTTTAACACTCTGGCCTTCCTTTTCTCATTTCTATTGCAGCCAGCACTAGACTTGGAACCAGAATCTCTGAAGTTTAAGTGCTGCCTCTGTTTTTTTGCATGGGATGGGGGAGGGTCTTGAATTCTTTTGGGAGGAGTCTGGGCTCAATGTAGAATGAGAAAAAGAAAGTCGGCCTGGGAGAGTAATTCTTTCCCTCTGCTTCCATCCATCCATCCATCCATCCATCTGTCCATCCATCCTCTGCAAATTCCCAACCTAAATTAGATTCTGGGATACATTGATGAATTTATATATATATATATATATACATATATATATATATACTAATTAGCATATATATATATTTTTGCATTTTAGTATAAGGTCTACAGGTCTCACTATGTAGATCAGACTCTTAGTGATCCTCCTATTTTCAGTCTCCCAAGTGCTGGGATTACAGGCACATGCCATTATACTCAGTCTTAATCACTGTCTCAGGGCACCCAGGTGGTGGGGCCAAACATGACACACCAGGGATCGAACCCTGGCCACTGCATTCTGCCTAAGCAAGTACTTTAGTCTGCTGAGCTATCTGGCCAGCTCCATTATATGTAATTTTAAGAAGCTCAGAGATTACAGGACTGATGTGTAGGCAAATAACCACTTACAAGACAGAGGGTTCACATTTCTAATACAAGAACTAATGAGAAGCAGTGGTTGTCTGTTGTCTAAAGCAGCACAGAGGGGAGAATATTGCAGAAAACAGTGCTGGTTGCCAGCCCTGTGCCACCCTCTTCTCTAGTGGACCTCATTCTGCTACTACAGTCTATGCCTCACGAATCCGCTGCAATCCTCTCTTGCTATGATTGACTTTGGCACGGGCTATTTCCGTGATGGTGACCACAGAGACTTGAGAGAAAGTCTTACAGAGGATTCTGTAAAAGGTGCCCTCACTTTTTATTATGTTTTAAAGAGAGTACAAAATAATATTAGAACAGAAAAATTATAAGAGATACAGAATTTTACTTAACAAAATAATACGAATTCCATGGTATCTGTTGTAATGCATAGTGCTGTCTTCCAACTAGCTGTTCATATTACCAGATATCATGATATAGGGTTTTTGCAAGGTGAACAATGTAGTACAGGGCATATTTTGCAATAGTATTCTATAATGACTCACCCAAGAATCACATAGTACAAGTTTAGGAAATCTATCTGCACACTAAATGCTAAAGAATCCAGCTAAGGGCCTAGACCCCATAACGAGGCCTCCCACCAGTCCAACTGGAGGCCTAGAGCCCACAACAGAGTCTCATGAAGCCCGCTTCATAGATATGTGTTAGAAAGGCCCAGAGGTCCATGGCGGAAGCTAGGAAGTCTGTACCAGTGAGATGAAGCATCTGTGCTAGCAGGCTGAAGGATTGAACTGGAGCTCAGAAGCAGTGCTCAAAGCAAGCACCAGAGCTCCCCCAAAAGTACCACAGCCGTCCTCAGCAACAGTGAGGTCCCGAGTTCCTCCAGCAATGAGGAAAGCTGATTCACCTCAGGAGAGCCAATGTGACAAGCTTCATGAGGCTGAGCAGTGCGCCATCTTCCCCTCTGGAGACAGGAAGCGATGCTCAAGATGAGGACCAGAGCTTCTCCAAAGTTCATCAGGAAAGCCAGCACGATAGGGTCCTCCAGCAGAACAGCCCAAGGGAACTAGCAGCTGCCAACAGCTCCAACAGCTTCTCGGAGTAGCGTCCCTAACAGCGTGTCAGCAGCTTCTCCTGTTCTGCCTTTTGATGCTGGCAACAACCCTCAGGTGGGCCTCCCGCACCCAGCAGCATGTTAGTTTAACTCAGCCGTGTGTAGTGACTTGGTCAGCAGTTATCTGTCACACCAGATATATGCATATAAAACTGGAAGAAAGAAAAGAGAAAGAAATATGTAAGACACTAAAAAGAGAAAAGAGGTAGAACAGAAGATGAAATGAAGCATGAATCTATTGAAAAGGAAGGAATTACTGAGCGGAGGACAGGAGACATAGTGAGGGAAGGAGATATAGCTATGTGTGTAAGCAGGAGAGTTTGGCCAAGGTTACTGTGGATTTATGCTGGTCTATGGAAGGAGCAGTTAATGCTTAACTTGGTGTCCTCATTTGTGAAGAGGGGTACTCATGGGGCAGACAGGCTTTTCTTCCTCAGGATGTTATTGTCACCACATGTGTTGCCAATATCTCTAGCAGGTATCTATTACCCTGCATCCTGAAAGGAGAGAAAGAGGGTGATGGAAAAGCCATCTTTGGTAACATTTTTTGACGAACTTCAGTACCCCCTTATTTTGAGACTTGCTATCTTATAGATAACACATCTTTGTTGTTCTTTGATTATGTGGCTTCGTTTATAAGAGCCCAAGGTAGTAATATCCTGTTGATTCCTGCAGGAGAAATGGAAGATATTCAGGAAATGAGAAAGAATAAGGACATTCTAGACAAAGGTAAAGTCCTCGTGGCTTTTGAAAAGACTCTGATCCCACTGAAGAAATAACAAAAGAGCTCAGTATAAGTGAGGGGTGGCTAAAGATGAGTCTGGAGAGGAATAAGCCAGATCAGGAAAGCCACTGTGACCAGTGAAGTACAACTGGGGAGGCAGGTGACCACCAAGTCCCTTGTCACACTGATGACTATCTCCAGACCTGGGCCTCTGATTTGCAGGGCTCCGAGAAGAACTGTTCTTGCACTATTCCGTGGGAACACCAATGCTGGGAGCAACCTCGTCCCTTTGGGCCAGGCAAGAATATACAGGTGTTCCCAGAGCTCAGCACACAGTGGCCCGGGGTTTCTGACAGCTGGGATGATTCCTGACCTGAGGACAGTGGCACTAGGGCTTCAGGCCGTGATCACTCTGTGCTGGTCCTGTCTGCCACACCAGCCAGTCCACAGCCAACCCTAGGGTTAACTGAGGCCAAATTACCATTAAGCTTCCTTTCAATGCTGTAGAGCTTAATTCTTGAAATCCATTAGAAGCCAATATGAATGTGCCCATTTCATTACCTCGAAATCCATAAAAGGTAGATATTGCTCACTTTTATAACAAAGCTGCTACACCTGCTTGCAGGGTACTGGATACAAATGAGCTAGATCCAGTGTTCTTTTCAAGGAATATTTGATTCATAGGCTATAGTTTGAATGTGGAAAAAATATAGAAATGATTTACCATGTCCTTGTGCATGTCTTTATGTTGTGGCCTGTTTTCAGAAATGGGCATTATACATTTTTGTCTTTTAATGGATGATGCCCTGCTGGCAATGGTGGTGGAGGGCCATGTGAAGGAGAGGCTGTATGAATGCTGATGGTATTAATGAACTCTGAGGAAAATGAGTTCCCTTCCTGAGTTTAAGTTTCCTTACTGACCACCAAAGCCCAAAACTCCTTCTACATTCTGCAGAATGGTATTCCCCCACCCCTGACCCCAGGACTCTGAAGTAAACATTAACATGACCATAGTAAGCGGTTATGAGTCCACCACAGTGGGTTGTTGTATATGAGCTCTTCTGGCTTTTGTGGACAGTTCTGGTTTCGTGCAACAGTGAAATTACCAAATCCCTGTGCTTTGGGCCACTTTCCTATCCCTGAGACAAAATGCCTGATCCCTACAACTTAATAAAGGAAAGGTGTATTTGGCACTATTTGCAGATGTGTTAGCCCATGGTTGGCAGGCTATGATCACACCATGACATCTGGGAAGCACAGCGAGGAGGGAGGAGCTAAGGGCAAGGAGGCACTGGACCAGGCCAGAGTCCCAGTGGCCCCCTCCAAGCAGGCTCCACCTCCAAACAGCGTGTCCAGAGACGAGCTCATCAGCTGATGAGTATCCACTGATAAGTAGAGCACCCCGTGATCCACTCATTCTCCAAAAGCCCTCAATCCTGAATGTATGAGAATTTTGCGGGAGATTTTTAGAGCTAAACCATAACCATCACCAAGGTAGCTACTGTCTAGCTTATGTCTGGAGAACAGTGGTCAGTAAGAGTAAGAATGCACCTTATTCTCTAAAGGGAGGGAGCCTTAGAATTAGAAGTACAGATGGCCCTTGGTATCTGAGAGCTACTGGTTCCGGAACCTCCCACTCTCCTGTAGATATTAAAATTAATAGATGCTCAAGTCCTTTGTGAAAAATGGCATAGTACTGGCACATAATCCATGTACATTCTCTGGTATATGTTATTGTTTTTATTTTTTTGGTAGTACCAGGGATCAAACTCAGGACCCTGTACTTGCCAGGCAAGTACTTATTCCACTAAGCTGTCTCCCCAGCCCCTCTCTGATATATTTTATTTTATTATTTTGTATTTTAGGGAAGGGTCTACAGGATGTTCAGGGTCTCACTGCTAGATCAGACTTGTGATCCACCTGTTCTCAGCCTCCCAAGAGCTGGGATTGCAGGTGCATGCCATCATGCCCAGTGTCAGTCGCCATGGCAGTGTGCCCCAGGGACGGTGCCGGCACAGCAGGCCCAGGGAGTGAAACCCTGGCCCCTGTGCCTGCTTGCAGGTGTTTAATCTGCTGAGCTATTTGACTGGTCCTCTCTTGTATATTTTAATCTCGGGAATACTTGTGATAAGAAATACAGCATATGCACCATTGAATAGTTGCTATACTGTGCTATTTAAAGAATGATGACAGAACATCTCCACATGTTCGGCACAGATGCAATTTTATTTTTTCCAAATATTTTCAGTCCTTGGCTGGCTAAATCTATCAGTCTAGAGCCCACAAATACCAAGATGACTATAGTTTTGAACAATTGATAGTTCTTTACCTGTGCAGTTTACCTATTGATCCATTCCTACCATGGGTAGAATTGATCCTCAGTGTTGGAGGGGTCAACATTTGTGAATATACCTGTTCTTTAACTGTATACTCATGGCACATTATGGCCATTATTGGGCATGGTCTCTGTAGAATTGTACTTTGTGCATTTTTGAGCCTCTTGTCAATTATTTTTTGTTTATAATGTCCTCTGTATATAATGCTGAAGATCTGGGAAGTAACTTTAGATATTGGTAAACTATCATGTGCCTTGCAAAGAATATATTTATATATGAGCTGCATTTGGGCCCAAGTTATAATGCTGTTGACCATGGTTATGATTTAGCAATATATATTCAGTGGTTCTCAACCTTTCTAATGCTGTGACCCCTCAGTACAGTTTCTCATGTTGCAATGACCCCAAACCAAAATATAATTTTGGTGGCTACTTCAAAACTGTAATTTTGCTACAGTTATGATTTGGAATGGCTTTAGGCGACCCCTGTGTTTTGGTCGTTCGACCCCCGCCGGGGTCACAACCCACAGGTTGAGAACCGAAAGTGTCATTAATGGAAACTTACATCAAACAAGGCCATACATTAACTGGTGGCTGAAAACCAATGACCAGAACTTTGTAGGACCTTAGCTCTGTAGCTCCTTAAAGAGCAATGGCTCAGGATTTCTGATTTGGTGTTGATTTAGACTTTATAGAGTACAATGTCCACAAATAAAAAGTAACTGCGTCTTCCACAAGAACGTTCTGTTTATGTGATCACAAAAGCATAGAACCTTGAATTCTGTAAGGCAATTCCTTTGAGAAGATACAAGGTGGACAGTGATTCATTTTCTGCTTGGGTTCTTCTTCTGATCGGGTGTTCGCTTTCAGGTGACATATTCCCACCTCGCTCTTATGGCTAGAAAAGCAGCTGGCTGTGTGCAGCTGCAGCGTCTGCTTCTTGAAGACTGTCCTCTTCTTACGTCTCATGGGTCCTCAGAGATTCAGTCTGGCTTTTCTTCTACTATGCTATTTCCATCAAGTATTCAAGACGGTGGTCTTTTTCTTCTGCTTCTTTTCCTTCTTAGCTCTGGTCTTTGTTTTTATCCTTCCCGTTTTCCCTTTGTCTAATTCCTAAACTTTGCCTCCTAGTTACTTCCCCTCCCTAGGCAAACCAATTCCTCATTCTTTCACCTGTCTCACAGTATGCACATGTGCTCCCTGTTGATTGCTGTCAAATGTGGAGCAAAATAATTCTTTTTTACTTTTGTTAAAATATATCTTATGTTCTCCATTATTGTCTGCTTTATATGTTACCCCCCCTTTTTTTTTTTTTCTGTTTTACATGTGTCCTTGGATATCATTTCCTACTTCATTTTAAGTTGGTCCTACTTAAGACAAACTCTTTTTAAATACAAATGTTCTAGAAATGGGCCACCCATATCCTCAGGGTGGAAGAATCATTGTGATAACAGTTGAAATTATCTGTGTTCATAAGGGATCCAAGATGTCATTTTTACACTCTTCTCACATATATAAAATTATTCAGGATGGGTCCCAATTAATGAAGTACTATTTATAATATTCCTTGAAAGCAACTGTTCATTTTAAAAACAGCTTTTGAAAGAGAATTTTACTGCAGAATGAAGTATGTGGAGGGAGATTGCCTTCTGGCATAAAAGAAAGGAAGAGATTATTTGAAATTGTGTGTGTGTGTGTGTGTGTGTGTGTGTGACTGAAAGGATTACTAAGCCTAGGGGCAGGGAGAAAGATTAGGAAGGCTTCACAAAGGACAGCAGATTAAAAGAATACTAAATATGTCTTACAGGCTCGCCCTTATTTAACCATATTTCAATGCGGTCTCCTCTGAATAATTCAGGCCTGGAAATCCAGCCAATAGCTTACCTAGGAAAGTTTCTTAATGGTATGAAATAGAATGAGAAGTCTTGCCCTCACCAGGGACTGTGTGTTCTCATTCATAATCACCAGAACTGTGCTTCCTGTTTACAACTAAAAGGAGCAAGTAAAGGATGGTGTAGGGGGAAAATGGAAGAAGCGATTTACCAAACCTCTTAAAGAAATCTCACACATTATAAAATAACTAGACTTTCCTGAAAACTAGCCCTCTGGTAGATTAGACTCAGGGCTTTCATCCTTTTTCTTCTCCCTAGACACCAACACACATGGGTAAGTAACTCTTCAAATAGATGGAAGCGTTTCATATCCAGAAAGTAACTTGGAGTTACATGCATCTAACATGTGACTTAGAGTTTCCTTACCTGTCTTGAATGGGGTTCTGTTTTCACCTTAAATAGTAAGGAGTCAACTTCCAATATCACCAACACAATCTGTTTGCCTCATTCAGGAAAGGCATTTTCATATTGCTCATTTACAAAAGCACAAGTGAAGTGAAATTTAATGGCAATTGTGTGAATTAAAAAAAATATGAAATACGGTTGGAATCTACTCTTTAATGTTAGAATTTATTGCATGCCTAATTCCCATTACCTCACTTCTTTCTGCTGGATTCCAAGCAATTGCATTTATGCATTTCTCATTCCTCCAAGTGGGTCAGCGTGCCCTTTCAGTCTTCAGAACCGTTTATTGACAATACATCATTCCAAGGCCTCTGGAAATTTTTAGGTTGACTTGACGCTGTGGGTGGTTTCTGAGTTTGAGAGAAAACTTACGTTGGATAATTGAAAGCAGTGAGGGTATTTACAGATTAATCACCATTTAATTGTAGAAGCACAGAATTGGAAAAATAATTCAGCAAAATGTAGACTTGCTTGATAGTTGATTCACTTGGTGTCTTGGATGTGTTTTGTTTTGTTTGGAAGGAGTAGGGAGTGGATAGAGTACAGTTTGCAACAAGGAAACCAGAAAATATATTTAAAAAAAATTCTATTTGTTCAGTAGTCACAAACTAGGGAAATATTTTTGATATTCAAGGATGTGTGCAATATGAGACCAACTTGATCCATTTCCAATGAACTCACCTCATTTTCTGAGCCAATTATATGACAATGCAAACAACGTTGTTGTCCAGAACCGTCGTCTATGAAGGAAATTGATTAAGCGTTGCATGATTTTGTGGAACTTACATCCCGTCATTTGTAACATGGCCCCTGGCTCTTATTTCGCTATCATGTATCCACGGCTAGCATTTATGGGATTGCGCTAACAAATAGGCTTTTCAGTGCGCAGGGTGATCTTGGCTCCAAAGCATTCCATTCCCGACTGCTCCTACCACATGGTTGTTAGCTTCAGGACCACAGCAGTTCTTTTCTCTTCCATTCTTCATAGCGCTATTATTCCATAGTTCAATGTTTCAAAAACTTTGTGAGTAGATTTCAATAGGTGACTTACTCCTGCCCCCTTTCCCTCTCCATCTCCTTCTTTTCTTCCCATTCCCTCCCCTCTGCTTCTCTTTCCTCCCCGTTTCTCTTCTTTTGTCCCCAGTTTTCCTCTTTTTCTGTGTCATTTCCCTCTCTCTCTTTCATTTCTTCATTCTCAGAACCTTTTTTCTCTTTTCATTTCTCTCCATATAAATATAAACGCTTACTTTGGTCACCCCTCCCTATACATTGCCTTATTGCCTTTTAAAACGAGCTTTGTTGCTCTTACAGATGTACTACAGAAACATTTTGAATGAGCGTCCCTTTGACATTTATAAGATTTTTCTGTTTCATTTTCTTTCTGAATAGATGAGTGCAGAGCTCCCTCTGAACTCTGCCTGGGAGCACTAAGGAGCTGTTCATCAGGAAACCCGGATGCTGCATCCCTATAATGAGTTGCCTAAAAGCCCAGCGGATGTGAAGATGTCTTTTGTTCCAGGTTTCTATTGATTGTGAAGAAAAATTAGACAATTGACAATTGTGCAGGTGGGTGAGCCAGGCAAGGGTTCGTGTCAGAGGTGACACATGAAGATGCCATTTTTCATGGAGAGTAGAATACAGATGTATGCATTTTGACTTTCAGATTCAAAAGAACCAACCTATGGATTTTCTTTTAAACATTGGAAGTGTTCTAATGTGGAATATTTGCAAAATAATTTTTGTGGAAAGAAACTTGGGGGGAGAAATCCATGGGGAATAAGTGACAGCACTAATGTGACTAAAGAAACCTTCGCTTTGAGAGATCGTGCACCCCAGGCCCACGGCACTGAGTGGCCAAATAAGGGACCTCCAGGCTTGGAGGAGGATGAAAGCTGGCGGTTGTTCAACATCTGGCTACGAAGGGACCTAATGATGGGTTTGCTCTCAGAAAGGAAAGCAACTATCGGATCAAACCATGTGTGATTTTATCAAGAAAATGTCTGGCAGTTGCTATGGTTTAAATTAAAAAAAAAAAAAAAAAAGTTCCCCAAATCTCATGTCTGGTGGAGGGGCTGTGGTTTGGACCAAGTGGCCCCTGGGGCTGTCCCTGGCTCCCCTGTGTCTTGCTTGCTGAGGGTTGGGCCCCTTTTCTCTCTCGCACTCTTTTACCACACTCTTTCTGCCTTGGAGGCAGCAGTCCATGGACTGCATTCTGTCCCCTTGATGGGACGGTAACTAATGCAGCAATATGCCTTTTACTGGTCCCAGCTGCAGACCAATGGGACGGGATGAGGAATGCATACATAAACATAGAGTATTTATAATCATCTCATTTGGTGGTTCAATTCTGGATCCATGAGTCTTCACTAGGTTTTAAAATATTGAGCAAACAAATAAATAAACAAGTGTACGCTAATGGAGTAAGTTAGGAGAGGGTCAACCTAGAGCCAACACTGGCAAGGGTATTATTAACCAAGGCTTAAAAGTAATCCAATTATATGCTCTAAGGTTCTAAACTAGGTGATTAAATTACATGGAGCTATAGTGAATTAAATTTTTCAGATATAGGATGAAAGATCTTATAGTCTTGAAAGCTGTTCATTGAAAAACATGGAGGTGTTATTGAGACCCCCAAGTTCATTCTGGGCCCAGAGTGTGGGGAGGGCCTACCTTTTTCCTCTGAGTTGGGATGTCTTCAGGGGGAGAGGCAGCAACACGGCTCATGGCAGGGAAGACCCCTAGCCCTGGTCTGCCCGGGCTGGTGTGCTCCACTTGAGGGACAAGGGCTCCTCACTTGGTGAAAGGAACAAGTGAGCAAGCGGAGGTAGGTCTCACCAGAGTGGCTCGGGGGTACTGTGAGGCCAGAAGCAGAGGAGGTTTGGCAAAATTTGAAAGCAGAGTGCAATAACAAAGAGGGGGAAGATTCCGAGTGTTGCAGTGACACTGAGCAAGCAGGCCGCGGTCCGGAGCTGGTGGGTCCCTGGCTGTGCGCTAAGGAGCACGGGAGCAGGTTGGGAGAAAAGACACCCAAGCAGCGGAGTCCGGGAGAGTGGTGGCTTCTTGCAGTCCCAGAGCTTGGGGAATCTGGGCCACACTGCTCAACATAGCACCTTAATGAAATCGTGTCCTAAAATTTAAAAAATAAGATGAAAAGGTCTGGATATGATACTGCATAAAACCCCAGGTTTAATTCTTAGAACCATTACTTTAAAAAAATCCAGTGGATGCTGAAGCTGCATTGAGAGCTGTTGAGCCTGAGCGACAGCGGTGGTGGTGTGGGCGCTGTTTGCCCTATGGGATGCCATCCTGACCATGGTGTAACTTTGGGCACTGAAGCTGGGCAAAGGTCAGGTCAGACTCCGGGCTCCTGAGGACATGGACTGGTGACAGTCATGCGTCAGTGTTTGAACTGTGGCTGGCCATCCCTCGTCACAGAGCAATCAGAGAAATCCCAGAGAGATGAGCTGTCAGAGCCCCAGATGTGCTGAGGGCGTGCCAGTGTCCCCTGGTTGGGTTGCCAACGGTGGGAAACGCAAGGGCCCAGGTTTGCAGCATCTCAAAGGCCCAGCCACAGCGGCAGTCACAGAATCTCGGTCTCTATTCCTGCAAGGAAGGAGTTAAAGACCTCAGTCAGGGTCCCTAAAGGGAGAAACACTTGGGATGGGGAGAGAGCATGGAAAGTTGTCGGAAGGACTCAGCAAAAGCGAATGTCACGCATGTTACGCAGGCCCCTCTGCGCTGGAGGGAGCACTGGCTGTTGATCAGCAAACTCTGAGGCTGAGCCTGTGAGACTGACAGCGCAGGCCAGCTCTGCACAGGAGGCGAGCGTGTCATTAATTTCAGAGGCTCGTGTAGTAGTTCCCAGCTCACCATGTGATGCCAGCAGGTGCCCGGGCCAACACTGGCGAGGGAGGCCCCTCAGTTTTGCAGGGACCGCCTCCCTCCTACTTTGTTTCTGGGTAATTGAGCGGCCTGACCTCTGCAGGAGCCTCTTAGCTACTCCTCCCGGACTGGGAATTGATTTGTCAAACATATATCTACATTTCTCCACCTGGGCAGATTCATTCTCACTGTGAGCTATACATCATGCTTTCAAAGTCAAGCACTGAATCCTGCCACAGGCAATAGAAAGGATTGTAGAACTCTCTATTTCTTCTCTTTCTGACATATCCCAAATGTCAAGATAGAGGAGTCACTTATTTATTTAGCTGGAGTTCGGCTATCCAAGGCACATATATCAGGTAGGTCTAGAACCTCTGTTAGCAACTCAGGACCCAAGATAAACAGCCCTCAAGCCTCCTCTGTGAAGAATCTCAGCTATCAAATCAGCGATCCCTGGAAGCCTTGGGTAGGCCACATAAAGATTTCCCACCCCTGTAATTTATCCTACAACTACAGATATAAGCCCCTCAAATCCCACTGCATGAGATAGGTACAACATACTATAAGAGTACCTATTTTTTTAAAAAAGTACTTTCTAATAAGTCAAAAAAAAAAAAAAAGATGGAAGAAACTGTGGAGATCATAAGTGGACACCTTAATCAATTGTAATCAGCAGTACATTTGTTTTATCATCTCCTAGGTCAGGACAGAGAAGATCACTAGCACCGTTCTTGCTGCTTGAATATTTCCCTGAAATGGCCCTGTCATGCCCATCCCCCTTTACCATCACTATCAAATGTAACCATTATCTTGACTTTTAAT
>PVJA010007249.1:0-39396 GCA_004027025.1 Myocastor coypus | reverse complement strand
TCTATCTTGGGGATTGGCAGAGCACACTTCTGGGTATGTCTGTGTAGGTCACGAAGGCATGGTGTTGGGATCTGCGTCTGGTCCTTCATACTTTTGCTTTGCATCCCAGCTCTATGTTTCTGCCATGGAGTCAGCCAACCATGGACTGAGAGAATTCCCTGACTCCTAAGTCAAATGAAATGTCTTTTCCTTTAAGTTGTGAGTGTCAACTATTTTGTCCCAGAAGAAGCAAGTGCTAAGAGGAGATGTGATAGGCAGGCAGTTTATTGAGGCAGATCTCTGGAAAGGCTCAAGGAGAGAAAGAGCAGGGAGAGGGCAGCAGAGCATTCAGACCGCAAGGCCAGCATGGTGCTGTGTAAGCTCAGAGTCAAAGTTTCCCAGAGCTAACACGGGAAGGCAAGATTCTTCCCAACAGGTTCTTTAAGGAGACATCTGATCACATACCTTCATGGCCACTCAAAGTGGCTTTTCAGGTGGATGCCGTGGCCTCTTCCTTGTTCTGAAGTTCTGGTGATGTTAGTCTCATAGTCATTGTATTGGTCAAAGGTAGGAAGTCCAGCTGACTTAAGTTGGACCCAGCCCTTCATTTTCTAGTATCCTAGCTATAACTGTCTGAGCCACAGTTGTCTCATCTATAAAATGGGGTGGGGGGAGTTGTTACGTGATAAGCACCATTAGGACCATTTGAGATTGTTTTCTAGTGAGGCATGATAAGTGTTACATAATTTTTTTCTTTTTGCTGTGGTTCGAATGGACCCACAAAACATACACTGAAAGCTAATCTGCACTGCGAAGTGCTTATAGGGTAGGAGCAAGTTGGACTATTGCAAGGTGATTATGAGGACTCTGACCCATTCCACTCATGGATAAATGGATGTTAAAGGGAGTAGGTTTGTTATAAAATCAATCTCTCTGGCGTGCTTCCTCTCTCTCATCCTGTGGAGCCCTGGAACACTGCTGAAAGTCCCTGTCAGCAAGCAAGACTTCACCAAATCTAGCCATCCCAATCTTGAACTTCTCAGCCTTTAGAGCCATGAATACATAGACTTTTATGTTTCATAGATTAACCAGTCTGTGGCACTCAGTTACAGCAAGCAGAAGTAGAGTAAGATGCCTTTACACCTTCCCTGTGGGGTTTCTCTTCTTTCTTACCAAGACACATAGTCTTTTTCTCTACTTAAGGATATAGGCCCATTCTACAAAGCCAAGTCCTATACTTAGGGCTTTTTCTCATGTACTCCTGGGTGGTCTAGAAAGCCCTCAGACCCCTAGAGTGCTGAGATAAAGAATAAAATAACACAGTTTAAAGAAGAAACTAATTATGTTTAAACTACTTATCACAATATTGCAAAAGTAAATTTGTGACACAGTCGTGGGTTGGTCTCTTTATTAACACATTAGGTAACAAGTTCTAGCTGTGGACTTAATTATGAGCCTAATTTGAAGCCAGTATGAGCATAATTGATATTTTGTGATATCAGCACAAGCGTGATGTGATATGAAAATATTTGTGATTTTTTTCCCTAGAATAAAATCTTAAGTAATGCTAAATCTCCTGCAGTTTTCTGCCTGTCATCATAATGGGAGAAAATATCAACAATAAAGGAAAAATCGAAGATGTGAATTGTCTCTTTCCTCCCATATTTATGATTACACACCCAGGTGAAAGCCTCCTGCCTTAAGTGACTCACACTTCTCTACTTCTTCTTGGTGCATTCTATTCCCAGTAGTTAGGGATGACCCCAGGTGTCCTCATTCAGGACCTTTCAACCGTTTCTTGGACAGCATTTAAATAAGTGAACTGAGTTGATGAGTCAGTCTGACATCATTGGTGACATCATTGTGTCACTTGCTTCTTGGAAGTTGGTGGGCCTAATGGAGCCTGAAGGCTTCTGAGTGCAATGTCCTAGAATTATGTTCCCGTTGGCTCTTAGAATGTAGCATTCACATCTTCCTTTCTTGTTTCTTCCTTTTTCCAAAGACATCATGTAACTATCGGGTTAACTCAACTCAATGTTCTAAATCAGGTTTGCTTTGGAAATCTACTCAGGGAGTCCGGTTTTAAACTGCATATTCACTCCAAAACATATTCCCCTACTTGCTTACAAAATCTCTGACAGGAGAAGAAAGGGAAAAGCTTTTATCCCCATATGAAACGCAACACTGAAAGCCCCATCACACTTGGCAAGTGCTCGTTGTGTCGTGTCTGAGGCTGTGTCCTGTGTGTATTTTTATCACTTCTTACCAACTCCATGGGGAATCACCTTTCCTCATGCTTCAGAGACCAAATTGGAACCAGAGAGTTTTTCTCAAAATAACTTGACTTTGAGAAGGTAACCTCTAACTTACTCCAAATCCTTGGGAAGAATTGACCAGCCCTCCTTCATAAAATTTCTGAGAGAGAGAGAGAGAGAGAGAGAGAGAGAGAGAGAGAGAGAGAGAGCAGCACGGTGTTGGTGTTACCCATGTAAGTTTCACTCCCAGACTTCCTGTCTTCAGATCTTGTCACTTAACATCTTGGGCGAGTTATTTAATTTCTCTGTGCCTCAATTACCCATCTATGAATCAGTTCATGATCTCCCAAGGAACTCTTAAGAAACAAATGAATTAATATGTATAGACAATCATAAGATTATTCCCTAGCTCATTAAAAACACCCAGTAGGTGCTAGTTATTTTTATTTTTGTATAATAATTCTGGTTATAGCAGGCATGTGCGTAGCATTTTCCATAATCCCCCTCCAAATTCTAAACTCCTTATGATGAGCAAGGCACTCTGCAATCTGACCTCCACTAGGCATCTCAGTCTGAAATTTTGTCGTGCCCTTTGACGGTCTAAGAGGTATCTCCCAGCAATCAGACTACTGTCATTATTCTGGTAGCCATGCTGTTGGACAACTTCTGGTCTCTGCTCATGTTCCTGTATTCCTATACCTCATTTACTTCCCAGGGTACTTTAAATCTCATTTGAGGAGGGCTGTAGAGAAAGCTCAGCAAGATAAACACTTGCCTGGCAAGCACAGGATTCTGAGTTCAATCACCAGCACCAAAAAACAAAACGAACAAACAAAAAACCCCAAAACAAAAAAACACACAAAACCTCATTTGAGGGTCTTTTTTTAAGATATTGGTTAGGGTTCTCTAGAGCAACAGAATCAGAATCAGTACAATATATTAATATTAAATTAAATCAGGGGATTTATTTGATAAACTTCAAGAACTGGAGATGAGAGAGCCCACAGTGGCCACTTGGGTACTAGAGAGCCAGAGGACACAGTAGCTGCTCAGTTACAGAAGCTGAATAACAAGGAACAAAGATACAGTGCCAGTCTGTGACTGAAGATCTGGAAACCTTCCAGAGAGCCGCTGTTGTGAGTTTTCATGGAAAACCTGCAGAAGCTGGAGGCTGATGTCTACGGGTGACAGCAAGGCCCGAAAGTGCACCAGCTCTAACAGCCTGGGGCTTGTAAGCGCAGACTGATTACTTCCCTCTTCTTCCTTTGGCTTCACTCTATGTGCAAGACTATTGAATGGCGCCACTCGTAATTGGGAAAATCTTCTTCCCTCACTTCCCTGGCCTATGTGACAACCATCGCTGGCAGTACCACACAGACCCACCCCAAAGTGCACTTTACTAATCTGCCAGGAGTCTCCTCACCCAGTCATGTGGACAGTCAAAATTAACTGTCACGCCCTGCATGAATCCCCAGGCTGACAGGCACTTTCTCTCTGGGTTCTCATCCTGTCACATTTATCAGTAGACCTACCTTCTGAAATCAACGCTGAACACAGACATAGCCCATCGCCTCCAGGCTGAGTGTAAATTTACCCTAACACATTAGCATGGAGCGAGACAACCTCTTACCTCAGCTCTGAGGGTGGACTTACCACATGAACGCTGTCTTTAGATGCTAGCTGTCACCACAACGCTAAGCGTAATCTTAGCCTATTAACTCGGGGTGGAGAGGAGACTCTGCTTTTCGCCTCAATGTTCTGTGTACATTTAGCTGGTTAGAGAAACACTGAGTGTCCAGCAATTGCCATAATACATACGTATCTGTCTTCTTTCAATGGTGGTGTTGGAGCGACTATACACCAGTCTGCTTCTTACTTTTTCCATGAAGGAAAAGAGCAGCATACCTGATTGCTGATGCCCAGTGTTCGGTGTTCTCCAGAGTGTTCCTAGGGATCCAGAGAATGATAGGCCAGGACTCCAGCCCCTAAGTGTAGTGGGGCCCTGCTATTGTCACCATTAGTGGTGACATTGGCTGGAGTGGCAGGGTACACATCCAAATGAAACACAAAGGATTCCTCACAAAGGTATATGAAAGGGAAAGTACATGCCCATGAGGAATTCTGCTATATTTTTCCTAACCAGGGCTTGGGCAGAATTTTATGTAGGCTCAGTTTTGACCTTTCACAAGGAATGATGTCCCTGCTGCCCACCCTTAATGCAGCAGCATCTTCAGACATTGTAATCTCCTCCTGTTCTTCCTGCCTCCTACCTCTGATGGTGGCCTGACCACAGTTCAGTGCTGAAGTGTTAAAACCCATGACTCTCTAGACTCTGGTGCTCAAACTTGAGTGTGCATCAGAGTTTCCTGCAAGGCACACGAGGCTGCAAGGCACACGATGCAGAATGGTGTGCCAGTGAGCTTCCCCTCCTTGCGAGAAAATCAACTCAGTAGAGGAAAGGCTCATCTTGGCTCACAGTTGCAGGGGTTTAGTCCATGTACTATTTAGTTCCATTGTTTCTAGGCCCTGGTGAGACTGTTGCTCATGGCGGAAGGGAAAGGAATGAGCAGAAACAAGACTCACTCTTCTATGGCCTCCTCTGAATGTGTTGCTTTCCCCAACTACATTTCAATTTGTAAACATTCCATCACCTCCAGCAATGCCATCAAAGAATGAACCCACCAAGGGACTAAGCCATTGACCAGAGCATTGTCCTTCTGACCCTCTTGTATCTCCAAAGACAATTTGGGAAGTCTGCTGCATGGATGACTTCGCCTTCCATGCTTGAGCCTCTGGGGCAATATTGTATACCCAAGTCGGAACAGTAGATGTAGGGTGGATCCTGTTATGGCCTAGACCTAAAATGTCCCCGCAAAGTCCACGAGTGTGGAAGGTGACTGGGTCATGGGGCACTACACTCATTAGTGGATCCAGCCATAGATAAGCTCAGTAACTAAATATGCTGTTAGATAGGTAGGGCCTGTTGGAAGGTGGGTCCACATGGGCGTGACCTGGAAGGGTACCGTATTCCTGTAGCATTCCCAGTCTTCCCTTCTGCCTCTGCTCCCTGCCCTTATTATGCTGGATCGATTTTTTTCCACCTGGCCTTGAAGAAAGCCAACTTTGAACTGAATTCACTGGAAACCTCTCTCCTCCTTCAAATTATGAGCATCAGGCATTTTGTCTCAGCTGAGTCTTGCTAACAAATTCCCAGGGGACCTTGAAGCTGTGGTTCAGGGGTCCCTAGTTGGATAGAGACCCTCCCTGTGAAACAACTTCCCTAAATGCTCTGACAACTTTCTGGAACTACTTTATGCTCCAGAAGCTGCCGGTATTCTGAGAGCAGCTGATGGCAAAGGCTCTGCTGTGTTTTCTGTGTGTTCTCTAACCTTTTTTTTTTTTTTTTTTTTTTTTGTCTTTTTGAGACAGGGTCTCGCTATGCAGTTCAGGCTGGCCTTGAGCTCACTTTCATAGCCCAGGCTGGTCTCGAACTCGCTCCGATCCTCCTGCCTCAGCCTCCCGAGTGCTGGGATTACAGGCGTGCGCCACCACGTCCGGCTCTAACCTTTTCTTTTTAATACTCAGATAAAGAGCAATTATAGCTCCATTCTGTACTTCTCTGAGCCTATTCAGTCCACCCTATTTTACTTCTGACATTTCCAGTCAGTGGGCTCTGACATTCCTCAAGAATATAGCAATCATAGCCCATGGAAGCAGCCATTGGCCAGTGGATATCTGTTTGTCTTGCAGGCAGAGCACTCAAACTCCTGGGCTCGACTCTGTGAAAGGGTACTTGAAAGAAGAGCTACCCACAAGGCCTCCTTTCTGCGTTCCTTTTCTCTCTTCCTAACCAAGTGTTACTAACTCACTGACTTGAGAATGAGCAGCTGCGGGTAGCTTGGCGGGGTTTGTATGGCAGAGAGATGAACTCTTAGGGAGGGAAAGCAATTGCTCAGACCTGGCTAGATTCAAAGCCATTACCAAGTCAAACTGCTGTGGGCACCTAGCCTGTGCCAATCCCAGCTAGTTTTAGTGCCCTTAATTTTACAGGCCTGCCTGTATCCGTCTCTTTGACAACAGTAATGACTTTCATTTGCTGAGGAGAGATTTTTGAACCAGGCAGTTGCCAAGGAAGTGATGGGCATTGTTTAATCCTCCCAGGGCGGCTCGGAAGGAGCTCATACTCTAGTACCCATTTGACAGGCACTGTGGTACCCATTTTCCACCGCCAACTACTTAGCCACCATGTAGAGAGATGTCACACAGCTACTGAGACTTAGATCTTGTTGCAGCTGATTTCAAAAAGATTTTGTTACTAAATCAGAGTTAGCAGATGGTATAGATACTGGTTCATAGCTGTACTGTAAGGAGCAGAGGATAGGGAGGGAGAGGGAGAGAGCTGTGGGCAGTTGGATGAAATTAGTAAGCTTATTACAACTGTATATAATGATGTATAGGGAAGATTATGTTAGACCTTGTAGCACACATATACACAGATTAGGATAAGAGTTGTAGCAATTTTAATGCTGCTTTTTGAAAAGTCTTCCCACAAAGTTGCAAGTGAGTCAATTAAAAAGCAGAGGAAGTAACAGAAGACTGGTAGAAGAGAACAAGACTGTGTCGAGAGGGTTGGTGGGTCACCAGGAAATGGGATTGTCTGCTCAGCACATCTTCCCTTTCTAGAAGACCATCACCTCTCTGCCAGCTCCCTGGGTTGTGCCAGAGGGCAGCTGTATTCAAGTCCTATTGCTGTGTGACAAACCGTGACAACTTTAGCAGCTTAAACTTACTGCCATGTATTATGCTGCAGAACTTTAGGTCAGAAGTCGGGTGGGCTTGACTGGTTTCCCTGCTCAGGGTGTCCCAAGGCCAAAATCAAGCTGCTAACTAGGTGGGGATTGTGTGGACTGTCTAGAGGAGGAGCACTTCCAGGGTCTTTCTGCCATTTGGCTCTCCTGGTTGGCAGAGGGCCGGAGTCCCGCCCTACTCCTGGCGGCCACCTCTGGGCCTTGCAATGTCCCCTCCATCGCCAAACCGATCACCAATCCTGGGATCCTTCTGCTGCCCACCTTTTTGGCACTGGCCCTCTGCTCCAAGTGAGTGGTAGCTCTCTGATTCCAGGGGCAATAGATCAGGCCACCCCAATAATCTCCATACTTTAAGGTTAACCGATTTAGGTCTTCAGTGACATCTGCAAAATCCCTTCCCAATAGGCCCTGGATGAGTGTTGGATTTAATAAGGGACAGAGTCTTGGGGTTTCATCTTTAGAATTCTAGCTTTCATGGCTGCCTTCTTCCAACATGTCTTTTTCTTTACTGTTATACCTGGGCAGAGCAGGGATGAACAACTGAGGAAAGATCAGGTATTGATTTTTATTTTCAGAGTATTTGAAAGCAGCTCATTCTGTTTTGGAAATTTGGGAGAGAGTTCTTTTCAAATGAGAAGCCTTGGCAAAGAAAAGCTCTCCTCCCCTTTCTCTTTTCCTCCTTCTTTTTCTTTTCCCCTCCTTTTTAGTACTGGATTAAATTAAGGGTTTTCTCACTGAGCCATATCTTTGTTTGTTTGTTTGTTTGTTTTATTTACTTATTTATTTTTGAGACAGTGTCTTGCTAAATTGTGGAGCATTCCAGGTTATATTCAAACTGCAATCTTCCTGCCTCAACCTCCCAGAGTGCTGGCATTACAGATATGCAGAACCCTAGGCTAATGTTTTCAAGCAGGAAAGTAAGGAGTTTACATGTGTGCTTCTAAAAAAAATATTGAAATGGTAACATAAGCATCTAGAGCAGTGGTTCTCAACTTGTGGGTCGAGACCCCAGTGAGGGTTGGACAACCAAAACATAGGGGTCGCCTAAAACCATCGGAAAATACATATTTAAATCCATGCTATGCCATGGTGAAATGTTATTTATTGGAGTTAGTAATTTGAAGTAGCCACCAAAATTATTTTTTGGTTTGGGGTCACTGCACCATGAGGAACTGCATTGTGGGGTCACGGCATTAGAAGAGTTGAAAACCACTGGTCTAGAGAGTGGAGGAGTGGGCCGGTGATGGAGACTGAGCACAGTACTTGACGAGAGCTGAGTGTTGGGTCCTGAGTCCATCCATGATTTGCTGATTGGGATGAAAAGATTCTGGCTGAGGTTAAAACTTAAGGGAGAGGCAGGCAAGACTCAGGCTGAGGCTCAGGGTTTTCGTATGAATCGGAGCTGTGCTGTTAATTATAATTAGAATGAAGGAGGGTGTGTTTGGGACAGAAAGAGTTTTCTGTGGGACCTGAAGAGAAAAGTGAACACGAGAATGATTTCTCCTTTGGAAGGGAGTCTGTGCTTGGTGTTTTGGCTGGCTGTAAACTAAAGGATGTCTGAAATCTTGGTGATAAATGGTTGTAGTGGCAGGACAACTCGGAGCTATAGTTTAGACATAGTTTGTCCCATCAGGGCCTTCATACTGGAGGGTTGGTACCCAAATGGTATTGAGAGGCAGAGGGGCCTTAAGGAGATGGGCTTAGCTGGACATGATTAGAACTGCAGGGACAGTGTCCCCCAAAGGGGCTAATGCCAGGCTGTCAGCAGTGGTGGGCTGGGTCACACAAGCTGGACTGGTTGCCACAGAGCACTGCTATAGAGTAAATCTGCGTACCTCATCTTATCATTCTGCTTCCTTTCTTACCCTGGGACACCTTGCTGTCTCAGTAGCACCCTGCAATGCTGCCCACGCTGAAGCCCTCACCCCAAGCTGGTGCTGATGCCAGGCACTTGGGCCCAGATAAACCATTTTCCTTTCTAAAGCCTGCAGCCTCAGATAGTTTTGTTAGAACAGTACAAAGCTACCTAAGATCAAGGAGCTAGAGCCCAGGCCATTGAGGCTGGCTAGACTTCAGAGTGATCTCGATATAACCCAAAGGGGCAGAGTGGAGGGGAGGGAAAGGGCCAAGAAGGGAAAGGAAGACGAAGGAGGAGGCCACTCTCCACATAGGTCAGAGAAACAGCCCTGCCACTGTTTGCCCCCATGAGCCATCCAGCGCCTCCATTCCCTTTCAGACCCATAACACTTACATTTTAATTGTGGTAAGATACACATAGCATAAAATGACCATGCCAACTATTGCAAATGTCCAGTTGATTGACATTAAACACATTTACACTATTGTGTGTCCCCCACGCCATCCATCTCTACAGCCCCTATCACTGTGCAAAATGGGACCTCTAGTCACGAAGCGGTAACTCCGTTCCGATCGCTCTCCACACCCCAGTGACCTCTCCCTCCTCTGCATTTCCCTGGAGTTGACCGTGCTAGGTAGTCAAGAAACATAGGAGCACGTAGCGTTTCTCTTTTTGTGCTTGTCTTAATACATCTCTCTTGGGATAATGTCCTCGGGTTGCATCACATCATGTGTCAATGCCAATTTATGCACACAGACCATCAGGCTTTGCCCATTCTTCTGTTGCTATGGCTTTGGGTTGCTCCCAGTTTGATTACTGGGGACCACACTGCTCTGAGCACGGGTGAAGATAAGAGTGTTCAGAGGTCTTTATGAGACTGGGCCTTCAATTACTTTGGATAGATACCCAGAGGGGGAATTGCTGCATTGTTAGTTGTATTTTCTAATTATTTTTTGTTGTTGTTGTTTTTAGGAATTGCCGTACTGTCTTCCATACGGGCTGCTCCATTTTACACTGCACAAGGGCTCTAGTCCCTTTACATCCCTGTTAGGGTTTCTTCTTTCCCTTCTTTTCCCTTTTATTTGGCAGCAGCCATCCTAGAGGGTGCGAAATGGTTCACAGATGCCTGAATGAGCACGAGCTAGAACTGCTGTTCCAGGATCAAGCCCTCGATGTCCCTGTGTTGTGAGGCAAGAAGGTCCCTGAAGTTCCCTGGTGCATTTCAGACCCAAAAGGTGCTAAGGTATTTCTTGGATCCCAGTGGGAGGGAAAATGAAGTGTGGCTGAGAGTTCTAAGCATTCTGAGACGGTGAGACTCAGGTCAACTTCTGCTTGATCATTCTGCATGAGTGTTTACTGTGTAAACTTGCCTTCGCTTCTTTCAGAAAATTAAGAAGCATGATGGGAAGGAAATAAAAGCATAATTGACAATTTGGCACATACACAAACACGGACTAAATTAAGCACAGGGCATACTATTTCTTTTGCTGAATTCATTCCTACCAGAACAATTGCCATTTCTGGAAAAAAAAAAAAAATCTTCTCATGGGGTTCCACATGAATGCTGACAGCTTAGTGAAGGTTTTTACAGAGTAACAAGGTGTTGATAATTCAAGTTCAAGACAGTGTTATCTATCTGCTCAACTTTTATTCTGCATTTACAGCATTTCCAAAAATACGTTTCCTAAATTATCCTCCTCCACTGTCAGTAAAAGACCAGAAGAACATTTAAAGCCAGGCTGGAGGTTGTCTCCCACCCATCCCAGATAATCTTTCTGATGAAAGACAATTGCTCAGCTCTTGGAGCAGAGCAAAGAAACAGGGATGGTTCAATACTACTTTCTAATTCTTTGAAGAACAACTTTTAAAAAAAGGAATGGCAGAGATGGGCAATGGGAAAAAATTCTCTTACTTTCTCAACTTTAACAATAGAAACCAGGCTGGATCTCATCCAGAAAGGCAATTAACTGATAAAATTGTGCATTCATTCATTCGTGCCCTTCCTCATTCATCCAGAATGCCAGTGTCACTGGCAATGCCTTTTTGAGTTGCCAACTTTCCAGGTGCTGGCCAAGGGTGGGCTTGTTGGAAACCGCTGGGATCTCAGAGAGACAGTCAAAGAAGCACTGCGCTGACTGCTAATTTTTTGATGCTCCTCTCCTGTATCGAGTGAGGTCCCCGGCAATCTGTACACTTGGCCTCTGTTCCTCTGGATCCATGCAGAGTTGCCTGTGATTTAACATTATGTTTTTGGCTTTCATTGGGGAACAAAATAAGAACCGGCCAGAAGGAGACGATTGCTGTGCTTTTTGCAGTCAAGCAATGTTCTTCTCAGTTCAGGAAGCCATCGTTTTTAGCTTCTATAATGCCAGTAGGCCCCTAATTGCTCGCTGCGCCTTGATTCCTCTCCAGTCCCTCGCCATCTATTTCCCACCCCGAGTAATCATTCTAATCATCCTACATTGCATATTTCATCGGGCCTCTCTCCATGATTACGCTGCTTCAGTGGCTCTCCCTTGGTTACAGGCCACGTTCCAGACTCTGCTCCATAGTGGAGCTCCTCTGTGGTAGGTTCTTGGCCCCTTCCTGTAGCACCATCTCCATCTGCCTCTTTGTTTCCGCTCACGTTGGCCTCAGTAACTCAGGCCCCGTCACCTGCACATCCCTGGACACGCCCTGCTTTCCATGCCCTTGAGTCCTTCCACCTGCTCCTCCCTCTGCTTCCTCTCCTGCTCTGCTCAACTCCCATTTCATTACAATGCTAAAACTCACATATACGTCATTCTGGGCCCTGCACCCGCTCCCAAGTCTTCCATCCCTGGGTCCCAGGCTGCCCTAGCTACTTCTATAAACCCACTCAGATCTCTGTTTTGGTGTATCTCATGCACTTTCCAACTTGTTCTGTACCCTCTTTAGGTTGCAGGCATCAGGAAATACAATGACTCATGTATCTCTGTGTCTCAATCAAGCCTGCCGTTGTAGTCTGTACTTAGTATGCCACTAAATGCCCATGCACTACAGGCTCGGTTCCCAGCTTAATGCTACGGCAACCTTAAGAGATGGAACACAGTGGGAGGCCTCTGTGGGTCGTGGCCTTGAAGGGCGCTGTGGGCTCCCATTCCCACGCCCTCTCTGTCTCTCTGGCTTGGCCCTGAGATTAGTGTATTTGCTCTGCTGTACACTCCCCCATGATATACTGCCTCATCACAGGACCCCAGAAAACAAGCCAACCAACAATGGACTGCAATTTCCAAAACCATGAGCCAAAATCAACCTTTTCCTACCCATCCAGCTCATTATCTGGGATATTTGTTATGATGATGGGAAGCTGAGCTAACAGACCTGGCATTCGATAGATTTACAATGAATGTTGACTGAAACAACCCCACACTTGCTTCTATACTATACTCCTTGTGGCACTGCGAGGGTCACCCCATGATGAAAGTATTCTTTGTGCCTTTTGACCATCAGAGATACTGGCACTTGTGGTTGCAACTGCTCTGGCTTCTGCTCCTGCTGTGGACAGGAAGACACCAACTGCTTGTAGCGAGCCTTCATGAGAAGCATTTTAGTTTCTCTTGGGATAGTACCTTGTTCATCTCAAAGGTGGATCTCATTCAGGAGATTTATGGGGATGCTTATACCTGGTGGAGCTCAGGTGGGCACCTGATCCCAGCTCCGCTATCCTGGGACTTTGAATCTTGAGTGAAAAGAAAGAGAAGGAGAAACAATGGTGGAAATTTATTTAGACTGTAATATGGGAATATTGTGCAATAGGCCGGAGTCTAGACGACTAAGCACACAGGGATAATTTTGCAGGATTAAAATAATGTAAAAAAAAAAAAGACAAGAAGCAGGAAAGCAGTGCCCTGGTCAAAGTAGGAAATCCAGAATGCAGGTGCTCTTCCCAACAACCTCCCCTCAAAAAAAAAAACAAAAAAAAACAAAGAAAAACCAAATCGCTTTCATTGTGACTGAGATGAATAGAGAGGCAGGCCAATGGGAGGCCAGCGAGTTGAATGTGCAAGAGAAACATGGAGAATCCAGGTGCACAAACCAGTCTGTGTCCACATGTGAGAAAATTTGCAAATACCTTAGTGGTGGGCACGAGGGAAGAAGCATTCCGTTCCGGCTGGAGGCTGTCAGAAACTCTTCCTCTGTGGTCCCAGCCCATGAATCTAGCTCTAGATACTAACACGGCCACTAGACACCAGTCTCTACTTTGGTGTTCTAGGCAAAAAGACGGAGGAGGCGGAAGGCAAGAGGTAATGGCTTATCCTTTAAGAGCTACTTCCCGCTGTTTTCAGCTACATCTCCTCTGTTAGAACTTCGTTATGTCTAGGAGGGTGGTGGTGGTGAAATGATGTCACTTTTGAAGTGTATGACAATATTTCTTGGGAGGTTCATTATTATGCTGCTAAAAATAAGGCAATATGTAAGAAATTAACTAGTAGCTTCTATATCATTGCACTGCTGTTGTTTTGAGAGAGCTCAGGAGAGAAGAATTACTGGGAGTATCAGTTCTCATACGCTTGGCTAGGGGTGGAACTGGGCTAGTTGCAGTAGCAGCAGAAGGAGCCGCGTATGCATTTAGCCTACTACAAAATAACAAGCTCTTAGGCTTTAGATGTGTGCACTGTTTCACAATGCTTCACTGAGAATCCAATCTGTAACCCATTTTACAGATGATGAGGGTGGTCTAAGATTACGCGGGGCTTGAATCCGGATCTGACTGATTTGAAGGTTTACAGTCTTTCTCTCTTCCTGTCCTGGCGCCCTGCCTGCAACCTCATCGCAGAATTGCTTTAGTGATCACAATATGCAGAAATGCTATTTTCACATGAAGGCCAGCAGGCAAGGGCTCTAGAAAGAAAGAGGGCTTTGGGCTTTGATCAGTCCTTGCATCTAGTTGACAGGACTGGTCATTCCATAATCACTTTGTCATGAAGTGTGTGATGTCCTCATTTCCTTCCTAGGAAGATAATAAAATAAGAGGGAGCTTTTCTTCCTCTGAGGAATAATTTTTAACTTCTGTTCCCCTTGTCAAAACGATGTCCAAATAATCTAGAAACTTACGGCTTTTTATTAGGGATGCCCAAATATTAGTTCTGAGCAGGCAATCATTTAGCTGTTTTTCAAGATGATCAATAATTTACGTAAGCTTTATGACACAGAGTCTCACTCCTAGATCAAACTCATAGTGATCCATTTCTTTACAGCTTCCCAAGAGCTGGGATTATAGGCATGCGCTACCACCCCCAGTCTCAATTGCTGTCTCAGTGAGTCCTGGGGGTGGAGACAGCACAGCAGGCCTGGGGATCAAACCCCCAGCCACTGCACCTGCTTGCAGGAACTTTAATCTGCTGAGCTATTTGGCTGGCCCTAATGTGTTTATACATGCATATTCTGTGCTGAGAAGAAATAATCAGCCTGAATTGTGAATTGATACTAGATGAATATGAACATATGTGCAGTGGCATGTGTGTGTGTATGTGTGAGTGTGTGTGTGTGTGTGTGTGTGTGTGTGTGTGTGTCTATGTGGAAAATTTTGGATAGCACAGAAAGTAAATCTTATGGGTGGAACTCACTGAGCTGAGATAGTTTAGAAATGTGGTGATTCCAGCTGGCTGGAATTGATAGTAGTAATTAAAGGGAGCCAGCAGCTAAAAGCAAGGTCATGGCCTAGATTTGCCAAGCCAGACAGAAATTCATTGAAAATCCATATGAGAAGAAAAGCACGTGACAGGGATGAAATGATTGTGATATTGGCAGGTTTCCATTTCTCAGCCAAAGTCGCCCAGCTGAGACGTGTGGATGCCACACAGTGACAGCTGACAAAATAAATGTATTGATGGAATGATCGGCTGGTTCCCTGTCGTGTGACAGAGGGATGCCAGGGAGATTAGAGGTCTGTGGCCAATTATCTGAATTGGTCATCATCCAAGCTAGTCATCATTTTCACCATTGAACTGGGCTCTCATCCACGGTAGCTCTTAAAGAGAAGTTCTTTGAGAACTGAACACAAATCCCAGTCCATTAATTTTTACAGTGTTAAGGTCAGGCCAGAAAATGCACTCTGAAAGTAGTGTCCTGTAACGGAGAGGAGTTGTGCAGTGGTGTGGGACTCAGAGGATTAGCAGGGAAGGATAACTTCTTGGGATTTGAAAAGAGACATGAGAGGGTGCCCTGACCAGGGCCGGAGAAGCGCAGTATGAGGCCACCTCCCCTCGAAACCCAGACAGGTACGGAAACCCCATTCCTCTAGGAAAATAGCTCCAGCTTCATTTGCGGCTGAGAGGAGAATGGCAGACTCAGCAGGCAAGATCTACTGTGCGATTATTGCTTTCCCCGAAGTGGGAGGTGAGCAGACTGCAGCCCAGAAAATGAAGTGGTTGGGAGGGGAGCGATGGCAGCTGGATCATGGCTGGGCCTGGCAGGGGCCGCTGACTGCGCGCCTGGTAGATTCCTGTGTCTGCACCAATCTCACGCACTCGATGCTCCATTAACAGGAACTCTGTAGGACATGTGTCACACTTCTTAACAACATTTTGTCATAAGAATGATTTTTCAGTAACTCAGATACCAATAAAGATTTATGCTGCCTGGTGACAGTCTGCGGAGCTAATTAGATGGGGAAATTTAAAGGTGTCACATGGAGTTGCTGTTATAAGGACCCAGTGATCTCTGCGTTAAACTCTGTGACACCCTTCCTTCCTTCCTTCCTTCCTTCCTTCCTTCCTTCCTTCCTTCCTTCCTTCCTTCCTTCCTTCCTTCTTTCCTTCCTGCCTTCCTTCCTTCCTTCCTTCCTTCCTTCCTTCCTTCCCTACTTCCTTCATTCCTCAAAGGTCTATTGGCTAATCTTAACCTTGATACAGACCTGCAAATTTATTTGATCAGGTTTAAAATTGAGATCTAAATGAGTTCTGGACAGGGCTGGGGAGATAGCTCAGTGGTTTAAAACACCTGCTTAGGCAAACTTAGGCAACAGCAGGGACTTTGGTTCGATCCCAGGCACCACATGTGGTGCCAGCCCCACCCTCGGGGAAGGCTGAGCTGGACATAACATAAATAAGATGAAGTTAAAAAAAATAAATAAATGAGTTCTGGACAAATAAATTATATTCAGCAAAATATTCTTTTGCTTTATAAAGTGATATGATTTTTCCATGTCCAAGGTGACTCTGGTGCTTAGTTGTTCCAAATTAATTGTCTCTAACTTTCTTGGTGAGTTTAGTTGCCTGAATACTGATTTATGTTTACAAACGGCTTTCCAGGTTACCCTCCTGTGTTCCATACCAATCCTACCAGTAGGACTGTCATGGTTGTTGCCTGTGTTTTCCACATGGAGGAAAAGTCCCCTTGAAGTACTAAGTGATGCGCTCGGCCTTGGATACCACATGAAGTCTATTTCCTGCTCCATCCTTTGCTTTATTCTTTCATACTGTCTGCTCAATCAGTCTACTTCTGCTCAATGCAGCAGGTTACAGTTTATATTTTCATATATATTATTTCAGTCACCTTGACAGGAGTCCCGTGAACCCGGCCCATTATCACTATGATCACCATCACCCTCACCACCACCATCAGTATTATCCTCCTCAATCATTATCTCTATTTTTTAGAAGAGATAATTGATACTGTTAAAGGGGAGGCTCTTGTAGCAAGTGGAAGCAGTCTGAATCAACACATAATGGATGGAATTAGTCAGCTGCAGATGTAATCTATTCTAAGAGACTATAAATATGCTGGTGAGGGGAGCTGGGGACTTAACAGACAATCCCAATGAACCAGGCATTCTTTTGGTCCATTTCAGGTGACCAGAGTAGGCTCAGGAGAGAAGTTCAGAGGAATCCTAGGCTCTAAACTAACAAAAATCCTCCCAGTTTGTCAAAACAAACCTCTAATTTTAGAAAAAACAATATAGTGTTCGCATTCTCTGTAGGAGGAGAAGTCAGTGAGGTAGAGCTTGCAGAGCTGAGGAAAGAAAGCACTCTGTCTAGCAACAGGACTCTGAGGGCTGGTTGATAGGTTGCTTCCTAGAGTGAAGTTAGAGACCTGCAGGTGCCCGTGTTGAGGTGCTCTGTGCTTCCTCTCTGCTCCTCTGTCTTCTATTTGGGGAGTAGGGACCTCGGGCTTGGCTAGAGCACAGATCTGGAGCCAGGGGCCAAATGCCAGCACAAGCAGAGGTTAAGCTGCACCCGGCTGGGAGACCTAGGAATGTTGTGGAATGAATGAAGGAAGTGGTGTAGCTCCATGGGGAAGGAGGGGAGCCCAGGAGTCCATGGGGGCGGTGGACGAAGGCTTGAATTCAACTATGAGCACATTTTGGAATGAAGGAGAGAAATCAGGTTGGCGTCAGAGCACCAAGACAGACATGTGCATCCCGAGACCAAGCTGGGCCAAGGCGGGAGTGAGGTGCCTTTCAACGAAATGGGTTTCCAGAGAGCTGGTGGGGTGGTATGCAGGGAAACTAAAGCCCAGAGAAGGCCACAGCTCACAGAGGTGGGAGCCAGGGGAGAACTTCCTCAGCTATCCCTGCTCGCTCCTGTCTGCTCACATTCAGTCCCTGGTGGGGCTCCTTTCTCCACAAAACGTGAAGCAGAGGCTGCCTTCTGGCAGGAGGCCCGCCTGGGGGCCAGTCACTCTCCTGCCTGTTTGAGTCCTGTCTGTCCCCCATTCTCCACATTTCCCCTGGGAACTTTGCCTGCGGCTCTGTTTTGGAGGCTGCCAGACCTGATCCACCTGGGCTTGAGTTAGAGGCCAGAGTGCAAGCGGGGCCTGCAATTCCAGCACTTTGGGAGGCTGAGGTAAGAAGATGGAAACTCTAAGCCCCATCTGAGCAACCTAGTAAGAACTTTTTGCGGGATTAAAGAAAACATAAGAAGGACTGGGGATCTAGCTCAGGGCAAAGGCCCTGGATCCAAACCCTAGTACTACAGAAATAAGTAATAAATAAATAAATAAATAAAAAATAAATAAAAAGGCCCCAATTTGTTCCCCTGTGTGTTTTGCTGGCCCCGCCCTGGGGCACACTGAGAATGGGACTGAGGCTGCGTGGGGTGGTGGGCACCTATAATCCCAGCACTTAGGAGGCTGAAAATAGGAAGATCACTGAGTCTGACCTGTGTAGTGAGACCCTGCAGACCCTCTACTAAATACATAACCAAAGACCAGGCCCCAGAACTCTTTCAACTGATGTAGCAAAAGCCCCGAAGGGCCCCTGAGTTCTCACAGCGATCAGACTCAGGGTGCTTACCCTCTTGGTGGAGCTGGGAGAGGGAAGGAGAAATTATTATGAAGAGAAGGTGCTGGGAATTACTATGGGGAGAAGTTACTGCACACGGGACCTAAAGAATGGAAAATTAGAAAAACAAAACAAGAAACAAAACAAAAAAACAAATGAAGTGCGGTATCAATATGCACAAATGGAGTGCGCCAGCAAGGGAAAGCGCAGGTCTGTCAGCTTAATATTCATTGCATACGGGGAGACGCGCAGGCTTCCTATTGTATGCAGGAGTGTAATTAAAACAGGGAGCTGGCCTCGAACTGCACCCCGAGAGATTCTGACACTTATGCAGTTCTGAGCGCCCTCCTGCTCGGGCTTTGCACCTCAGGGGCCCAGCAGGGGCTATCTCCACCACACAGGGGACTGAGGAAGCCACCAGGCCAGTGCAGATTTTCCTTTGCTCTTGCTCCTGTTTTATTTTTCATCTAGTATACCAACCCACTGGTCCCCAGGCTATTTGAGGACAGAGAGGCATGAAAAGCACAGCTTTAAGCTTCTAGGAAAAAAAAATTTTTTTTAAATGTGCCTCTTTCTGCCACTTGGAACACCGAAATCCATGAATGAGGCATGAGCTGAATTCTAGCTCCTCTCGACTCATCTGTGCCTGGGTTCAGGGTGCCGCACTGTGCAGACCTTGCCCAGCCCTGGGCTCTGCAGATTGTGTCACAGAGGGAGGAGGCAGCACCTTCCAGGTCAGGGGCTCCAGCTTCTCTTAGTCTGTGGATGACACTGGCCACAGCTACTCCTTTCTAAGAACACTGAAAAGCCAACAGGCTTAGGAAACAGTGTTTTCAGTCTAGAGACTATTTTTGGTGGCTCTTCCAGATCCCTGGGTACATTTTTCTTGTCTCTAAAGATGGAGATCTGGGGATCTGGGGATCTGAGGATCAGGGGATCAGGGGATCTGGGGATCTGGGGATCTGAGGATCTGGGGATCTGGGGATCTGGGGATCTGGGGATCTGGGGATGGGGGAATCTTAACTCTAGAGTGTCTATATTCTGACCCCTAGAGCTACAGCTCTCGCTGAGCCCCCGATATAACAATTTCTCCGGAGTGTTCTCTTATGTCAGTTCAGACCCAGGACCTGGGAATTTAGAATTAAGTAAGACCCACCCATGGCCCCTTGGGTAAAGACAGAGACGGGCTGTGTAGTGTTGGGCGCTGTGGAAAGGAGTCATGGTTTGACTTCTTGAAAGTCAGCACTTGCCTTGCTAGCATTTTGTACTCATGAGGCATGATTGAAAATACGATCTGTGTTTACTTTTTTTAAAGAATTTTTTATTTTATTTATTATTTTTATTCTTGTTTCAGAACCTTTGTTTGTTTATTCACTCATTTTTATGGCCAGCTCAGCCCGCCCCGAGGGCAGGGCTGGCGCAGCATGTGGTGCCGGGGATGGAACCGCGGTCCCTGAAGCTGCCCAAGCTTCCCCAAGCAGATGCTTTAGACCACTGAGCCATTCCACCAGGTCCCCGATCTGTGTTTAAATCTTGAAGAATATACTATAGTAAAAGATGCAACCCCAGGCTGGTGAAACAGCTCAGGGGACTAAGGGCCTGCGACCACATGCGTCATTCCCCTCCCCGCTCCTCCAGACACACTGAGCTGGCGACTGAGTCTGGGCATTGTGGCCCACACCTATAATCCCAGTGCTGGGGAGGCTGAACATAGAAGGATCACTATGAATCTGAGCTGCGTAGTGAGACCTTGTACCAAATACATTAAGAAAAGATGTATTCCCAGGAATTCTCAAAATACCTACCCCTTTCTCTGAAGACCCTTATCCCATTGTTCCTGTTGCTTTCTGAAGTGGTTCTGGTAGTCTGCCTCCATGACTGCCTTTCCTGATGCGGCTACCTAAGCATCCTGACTCAACTAAGATGCCTACCTTTCCTGGTCGTCTTGAGGCCTCGCAGCGCCAGACTCAGTGAATAAGATGAACGTGAGTATCTTTGCTGTGAGGCGATGCTTTTACGAGCCTTCCCTTCTGTGCTTATGGACCACGTTCACTGTATCACACTTCTGAAAGACACTCGTGACAGAGAACTTGCAGAACTGCTTCAGAAAGTAACGAGAGTAAGGGGAGCAGTGCGTTCAAAGAAGGACTCCTGCCAACGTGTGCAATAAATTCTATTTCACATTGAAACATTCTGCGTGTATTTCCACCACTCTCCTAAGGGAGCGCTCGCTCCTGTCAAGAAGCGGGGAGGCAGCCACAATTACTAATCCTGTGGGCTGATGAGGAAAGAGGGACGAGGAAAGCGGAAAGAAGTTGCTCAGGGAGAGAGAGCGCGGACCTGAACCTGAGCCCGCAGATCCCAGAGTCCTTGTAGTCTGGTCTCGCTGGCTTTGCTGACTTCTCTTCCTCGTGGTGCTTCAAACGTGGCGGTCACTGGGCTCCCCAGGGGCCTACGGGCGGGCTGGTCATAGCACCTGCAGTGAAGCGCCTTCTGGTAATGGTGCAGCTCCTTAAGCTTTCCGGCTGAGCTCAGAAGTCACCCTTGTGTTGGGGCCCTGGGCTCAGCATTTCCACACCTCTGGCCCTTATTCCACTTTGCGCAACATGTGTTACCTTCCGACATCGCTTACCTGTGTGTCACTTTGCTTGTTTCATTTTCTCTCCCTCCGTCTCCGCTTCCTTCACCTTCCCCAGCCTCCTCCTCCTCTTTCCCCTCCCTCCCTCTCTCCCTCCCTCCCTCCCTTCCCCTCACTGTTTCCCAGAACCTCCACTCCGTGGAACTGGGATTCCTGTCTGCGTGTGTTCACAATGGTGCTGCCGGCCCTCGCAGCGCTGCCTGCCGGGCAGTGGATGCTCACATGCCTGTGGATGGCACAAAGGAATGAACAAACACCACAACATAAAATCAACCAGGTAATGATGCTCAGTTTTCATTGATGCCTTTGTTCTAAGTTCATTGAAGCTTTCATTTTGTTTCTAGAATAAGAGATTTTTGTTGTGCCATTGTACGGAGACTTGGCTTCCCTCCAAAATGCTTGGCAGGAGGCTAGCTGCCTGTTCACCATCAGGGCAGATGCTTACCGAGGAGGCGCCCAAGCCATCACCCAGCCCAGCGGCTCCACACTGGTTGTTCTGTGCTTTAAATGTAACTCCCCTCTTTTTTTTCTAGAGTTGTGGAGCAAACCCAAGGCCTTTCTGCTGAGCTACCTCCTTAGCCCTCTTGCTTTTTCGTATTGAAAATCAAACTCAGAACCTTGAGTTTGCCAGATAGGCGGGGAGCCACTGAACTATACCTCTGGTTCCCTTCTTGTTTCATTTTGAGATAGGATCTTGCCAGTTGCTCCGGCTGGGCTCAGAGTGGCGATCCTCCTGCTTCGGCCTTGCAGACTGCTAAGATCGCAAGTGTGCACCCCTCCAGGGTTGTAACCCCTCCAAGCTGCCCTGGGGTTACACCTCCCAGCTTGTTAGCTCTGCTTTTCTTCACATTGATTCTATTTTTCTGTGGCTTGCCTTCTGACACCCGAGCTCAGCGGCTGATAAGCTCAGTCCCATTATTTCTGGAGTCTAACAGTATGTCCTTGATGAGTGTTCCCTGTCAGAATGATGGCCAGTGCACTGCCCAGATGGGCCGTGGGATCCATCCGGTTGGTTGTGCCACTTCCTGGTTGATGTGCTAAGCTAGAATGGATTTCCTCAGTGGGTAGAAGCAAAACTATGATTCTTCCAGGGGAGGCCATTAAACAACCCTCTTGATAGCATTAGCTCAGAGGTTGTTAACGGGTAATCAGTTCTGTGTGGGCTTTCAGAGGGCCCAGTATGGTCTTGGGACTGGCGGATGTCCTCATAAATGTTTGTTCAGAGAAATAGTTTCCACTACCTGCCTGCCCTCCCACGAGTCTCAGTCCTCTGTCCCTCTGTCTCTCTCTGTCTCTGTTTCTCTCAGTCCCTGCCTCTCTCTGTCTCCCTCTCTCTGTCTTTCTCTCTCTCTTTCTCTCTTTCTCTCTCAGAGTGGGGAGGGGAGCCCCATTCTTTCCTCCATAGATAGATACCATGGCACGCTGGCAGCCTCCTCTTCATGCTTTAATGCAATGCCTAAATATCCTGCGGTGGAGGTTTTCCCCTGTGAAGTATTTATTAAATGAACTAATGCCTGCCAGGCACTTAGAACAGCACCAACAAGGGGACAAATTGCCAACATGTTTAGTACTAGTAGTTTTTAAAAGACGTCTTGGGGTGATGTATCTTGGGGAATCTGAAGACAAAATTTCTGGTTTTCAGAGATTAAGGTAGGATCTGCTTTTGTACTGGTTCTAGCAGTCCCCGCAGGTACCAAGGCCTGTGGATGCTCCAATCTTCTGTATAAATGGTGTTGTGTTTGCATAACACCAAGGCAATCCTCTCATATACCTCAAACCACCTCCAGATTACTTGTCATGCCCAATACAGGGCAAACACTATGTAAATCATTGTTATAATGTATTGTTTAAGAAGTAATGTGTGTTATTACACATGTTGTTATATATATTAAATACAATGCCTATATATATTCAGGACAGATTTTTCTTAAATTTTTTTTTTGATCCAGAGTTCGTTAAATTAGGTTGTGAGGGAGGTCTGGCTGTGACATCTGTCACCCAATTGGTCAGCAGAGTTGATTCGGCTGATCTGGCTGGCTAGGCAGGTGTCCCCTTCCTCTCTCAACCATGCATGTGTGTTTCTCCAGAGTTGGTTGAATCCAGCAGCTATTGAGGACTGACTCTACTTCCTGTGGGTGTGATTTCCCACCAGATCCACTGAAGGCACAACACTGCCTGCCTATCACACACCGGTGTGGTCTGTGTCCCCTGGTCTTTCCCTTCAGTATTTTTGCCATCAGGAGAGAATTTTCCTATTGGTATTTATCTGTTTGTGCCCCCTGGATGACTGGTGTTAGAATGTTAGAATATGAAATTGCAAAATTGCTCACTTTCCTTGCTTAGTTGAAGATAAATATCACCCTTTCCCACAGCGGTTAGGATGTTGGCCACAGTGGCTGTGGTTTGGGGACCTGGCCTTGCTTCTGAAATTGTAGAGAAGTTGAGTAAGAATCTAAGCTCCTAGGACTGCCTCCCTGTTTCTAAAGTAGGGATGTAGGGGTGGAGAGATAGCTAAGTCTAAGTACCTGCTGAAAGTGCAGGGTCCTGAGTTTGATCCCCAGTACTGCATCCTATGCCAGGCCTCGGGTCCTCAGGTGTGCCATGCTGGCCCTGAAACTGGGTATGGTGGTACACACTTGCCATGCCAGTGCTGGGGAGACTGAGACAGGAGGATCTCTATGAGTCCTAACTGCATAATGCATGAAAAGATTAATAATAATAAAAATTAAGTAGGGATGTGAAGCTCAACCTGGTAGGCTGTGGAAAGATTAAGACTGCCTAAGAACAGGGCTAGAAATGCAAATATTTCCCTCCCACACACTATTAAAACTTCACAATAGACTAGAGTTTGAATATTCTGGGTAACTGTAAAGTAGTCACATAGTTCTTCCCCAGCTACCTCTTCTGAGGCCCCTCCCCTTTCTCCACAGAAAGTCCGTTTCCTGGGTGTGGCATCACTCACCTGTTCAGAGCCTTCACTTGCTTCCTGCCTAGCTTTTCCTTTATCATCCAGCATCTGCTGTGCTCCAGCCTCACAGATCGTCCCCTACAACTTTGTGCCTGCTTTCCCCAGCATGCTTTGCGTTCTCATGTCTTCCACACTTGGGGCACCCCGATCCTGCAGTCCAGTTCATACTTCCCCGTTGGATGGCCCTGCCCTCCCAGCACTCCCGGGCTTTCACTTGAACTTGAATGTCATTCTACAGAAAAAAAAAAAAAAGTTCTCAGTGACCTTCTTTGACCTTTCCAAACCCCTGAATAGTCACAGTTTTCGTTCTTTGAAAGAAATATGTTCTTAGTGCTTATACCCCTAAGTATTAGGAATTTGTTTGATTGTATAAGTGATAGAAAATTAGATTAGGAGTTACTTAAATAGAAAAGGTGATTTTCCCCTTTATTTAACAAAACATAGAGATTTTCGTGGTAATTGACCCAGACTCAGCTTCTCAGTGTTGCCATCAGGGAGGCCTTTTCTGTCCTTGAGCTTTGATAGTTTTTGTTTGTTTTCATCCCTGTGCTTGTTCCCTTCTGGTTCCAATATGGCTGCACTTGTACCGGACATCGCAGCATCCACATTCAGTACACAGTGCTGGAAGTAGGGCAACAATGGCCACGCCTTTCCCATTCTTCTCAAGAGAACAAGAACCACCCCAGAATCGCTAAGCATATTTCTGTTTGTGTTTTCTAGTCCAGACTCTAGTCTACTCCTAGCTCCGAAGAAAGCTGATAACGTGCATGGATAGAGATGGATACATCGCTGTCCCTGTTAGGGTTTGTGTCTGGCTGTCCCCCTAAAGCTCTATGTAAGTCATGGGGCAGACCTGGCTGGAGGAGCAGCAGTGAATGGATTGAGGGGCGTGGCCAGAGGACCAGGGCGGGGCTTGAGGGGTGTGGTCAGAGAGGTGAACCACTAAATTGGCAGCATGCTCTCTGCCCACCCCGTAGGCCAGCAGCCTCCTTTGGGGATGTGGTTCATCCTGGACTGGGCAGTGCCCCAGCCTCTCCTCCAGACCCTGCAGAGTGGGGGCAGCGTCTTGAAACCTCCAGTAACCATGAGCTAAACAAACCTTTCCTTCCCTCATTTTGGGTATTTGTCCCAGCACCAAGAGAAGTGTAACCACTACAGATGCCCAAAACAATTGTCACCCATTAGCAAGAAAAATACAGGACAGTGAAGACTGGTTAAATGGCAACAGCAAGAGTGTCTCCCATGCGATTATATATATATATATATATATATATATATATATATATATATATATATATAATTTTTTTTCTGAATCCCTCTCACCCCAGACAATGGGCTTGTCGCGTCCTGTGAAGTTCATTCTCTCCTCTAGACCTACAATATGTGGCTCAGTAGGGACTCACTAAACATTTATGGAGTAAATAAATGGAAGCTAGGTAAATGTCCCCAAGCCATAGTTCATATGCCATATAAAGTCCAGTTTTACTCTGGGTCAGGAAGTAGCCAGGCATTCAGCTCAATCTTTATAAGCGCTTGTTTTGGCACCAGGCAGCTGCAGCCCAAACCCTCACTTTGGGGCTTAGGTAATTTTCCCTTGGGGAATGCATGCACAGTAAAGCCTCTAGGTTGCCAGTTCCCAGAAGCTGGTATTTGGTTCTCATAATGAAAAACTGCAAGGTCTTTAACTCTCAAGAAGCTGCCAGCTGACACAATAGCATTATATTAATTTCTGTTTAATAAAGCATATTGGAGCCCTCAACACAGGCTGTGCGTGTGCCTGCCTGGGGACGCCACGAACAGAAGCCAGCGTCTCACTTAAGGCAGGGGAAGCGTGAGATAAAGGTGGTCTAATTGAAGAGTACAATCTGCTTACCCACGTAGCTTCCTTTTTTTTTTCTTTCCTTTGCACAGTACAAAAGATAGAATCAGAGCCACTAAGTGAAAACCATATTACCTTACCTCCTTTTGCCCAGGTCTGGGCCTTTTTGTGGGCTTTAGGGGATCATGGCTGCAGACGATAGCTCTGCAGAGCCTGTCGCTGTGTGTGTTGCAGAGAGGGTGTGACTGTGGGCTCTGCAAGGCACAAGGTGTTTAAATGTGACTCCGGCAGGTGGGACATAAAGCTCTCCAATTTGCATGAAGGCTGAGGTTCAACGCTCTTCCCAGTTTACTTTCTATAACAGAGTAGCCTATTAAGATGGATCCAGGTTTAGGTTATAGATCCAGTTTCTACTTATTTTGGTCTTTGCCCACTAGGTTGAAAACTTGGCATCCTTCTTTCTTTCTTTCTTTCTTTCTTTCTTTCTTTCTTTCTTTCTTTCTTTCTTTCTTTCTTTCCTTCTTTCCTTCCTCTCTCTCTCTCTCTCTCTCTCTCGCTCTCTCTTTCTTTCTTTCTTTCTTTCTTTCTTTCTTTCTTTCTTTCTTTCTGTGTGTTTCTTTGATGGTCCATACAAAACACACCCAAAGAGGAAGGCAATGCTTGAGACATCTCTGATATCCTTGACATTGTTAACCCTGCCTGTTTCCAGGTCTGGTGGAACATAAACAACCCAAAAGACAGAAGTACTGTGGTGAAGAGGGGAACCCCGGGATGCCCAGCACTACTGATCAGGTAGCTTCCCCGAGGGATGGACACAGCCCAGACCACACCCTGAGAATGTCAGCAACTCTGAAGGTCAGCGCCATCTGAGATTTAGCAGAAGTCTTTTTCTTGTCCAAAACTTGGTTGAAGCTGTTGATCAACCTTGTCCATATAGGAGGAAATCAATGTTCGGTCCAGTGACAAACAGGACATGTAACATCAGCCAGCAGTCTATGTTTCTATGAGAGCAAATAACAGAATTGGTCAGCTGCTTTTGTTTTGTCCTCTTTCCTTATACCTGGCTCAGGAGGTTGGAGAACAAAGAGATACTTTTATTGATGAATTGTAATTGTATATATTTCTGCAATGGTAAATGATCTGATTTTTGAATACAGCATGGAATGATCAAGTTAATTAACGTTTTCATGGCCTCAGATACTTAACATTTTGTGATCAGAATGTGTGAAATTTCCTTTATTACTGAAATATGTGGTATATAATTGTGAGGTACATTCATCACATTGTGCAGTTGACCTAAAAATATCACACTTTTAAGGTGTGACACAAATACCGTGACTGCTGAAATTAAAAAAAAATTAAGATGCAGTAAAACACGCATTGCCATCGTTCCACTAAATATTCATTCCTCTTTGCTTCAAATCCACTTATCCCCTTATTCCTGACACTTTCCGGAGCAGTTCTGGAAGTCCTCTTCGGCGAGGGTCCTTCGTTGCCGTCTCACAGCTGTCGTAATGTCCTGAATTGGTTCGAAAGGTTTATGGCAGCTCTAACCCAGTAACATGTGAGGGCAGAGCCTCCTCTGCCTCATTCACTAGGCCTGGCGCCATGCAACTCCTAACAGTTCCTCAACGTCAACTTGACCACGCGAGGCCAATGTTTTGAACTGGCCGAGGTCGTCAAGGCAGCCGCTCTAGAGCAACTGAGCACACTAAGGAAAGAGCATTGCCAGGAGGGCTTCAGAGAGGGGCACGAGTGGTGAGGTGAGTGTGTGTCCAGAAAGGGAGAGGATTTTAGCGGGGATGCATGGCAATAGGCTCTGGTGTAAAGAATTAAGCATCACTGTTACTTCAGATCCCTAGCGGGGATGCATGGCAATAGGCTCTGGTGTAAAGAATTAAGCATCACTGTTACTTCAGATCCCATCTCAGGTGGTTCCTATTAACTGAACATCTTCCCTTTGGCATCATCTCTGGGTTCCTCCCCCACCCCCAGCTTCTAGTACCCTACTCTCTTCTTCTCTAAGGTGAAGTGTTTCAGATTCCACATCTAAGTGAGAATATATGCAGCATTTGTCTCTCTGTGTTTTTTCACTAAACATGGTGATCTTGGATTCTGTCTCTGCAGTCATAAATGGAAAGGGATTTTTAATTTCTAAAAATTACTTCACACTTCAGGTAACAAACTGCAATTCTGAATGCTAACGACTTAATTTTCCTCTGCACTGAAGTTTTCATTTTAAGCTAAAATCGTGTAGCTTTTTGTACCAAATTCCCAATGAATTAGGAGGCTGCACTGGGAAGGCACTTAAAACTGTATTTATTTCTTCACAGAAAACGGCCTGTGATGTTGGGCAAAATTTAGGCCCCTATCCCGTCTTTCCTCATGCAAAGCAAAGCCTGAGCATTGCTACTACTTGATGTGAGTGCAGATTGGCCTCGAAATCACCAGTTCTTACCAGGTTTCCCTGAATTAGCCATTTTCAATAGCAGCTATAATTCTGACTTAAAGCAAGTGTATTTGTCTGGAGGTACAGCTCTAAATAGCCATGTTTTTTAGAACCAGTTTATAACTCTGTTCTAAGCCCTAGATGGCAGGGACCACTGTTTAATATGCTTTCCAATAAAATCTATTTTATGTAGTTCCCAGCCTAATGCATGCATAAAGTCCATGGTGCTTTGCAGTATGTTGGTGAATTATGTAGGTCCTGCATATTTTCACTTATTTAACACTCATAATACCCTAAAGGGGTAGGGTTGGTTATTTTCTTCCAAGCACTAGGCTAGGAAGTTGACAAGTTGGGAGGCTGATCTTGATACTTTGTTCCTGGATCTGTATGATACAGCCTTGACCTGCGACCCATCAAGGCGCTGAGTCAAGACCAGTACTGGCTTTTGAACTGGGGTCTGCTGTTTGGGGTCTGTGCCTATCTTTGACACCAATGCTGGAGCATTCAGTGAAGTTGTAACAGCAGTCAGATGTTTGCATACTGTACAACATAGTAGGTGAGCATTAAGTGCTTAAAGAGTCCTGTTTTCAGAATAAAAAGCCTTTTATTTCTTTAAACTGTTGTTCGTTCCTATTTCCATTTGCCTCTCATTGGAGGCATCTGCATTTCTCTGGATATGGTGGTTTCTAGAATGACAGGTGCTAGGGCACAGCCTTCCCTCTGCTCCTCCTCTCCTTTGCCTACCCTGGATACTCAGAACCTTCTGTTAATCCCACAGAACGTGGCTCGAAGTCAGTGTTTCTGCCCGTGCATACCTGGGGCTGGGTGATTGGCCTGCCACACTGATGGTTAACTGTGAACTCCCACTGTCTCCAAGATGGGCGTACCAGAGACAGGGCTCCAGTCTGCCCTAAGATCCCTGGTTCGCTGACCCTGGACCCTGAATACATGTTTGTTGACTCCATGCATGGAAGCAAAAATGCGGAAAATCAGGAGGCAAGGTTTCTGACATCTCACTAGGATGTTTGAACATTTTCAGGAATTTAGAATACTTCACAGTGAAAAAATAACAGTAAGGAAAAAGCAAATCCAAAGATCTTTGAGGTCAGTCCAAAGTGCTACCCTTGGATGCCATTGACAGGACTGACATATATTATAGTAAATGACCACATTTGCATTTCAAGCAAGTGGATTTAACCAGATGCTGCTCCCCACCACCTGCCCGTGGTATCCAAGGACACCCTACTCCTGGGCTCCTGCCTTACCAGAGATCCTCTTTTCTCCTAAATGATTCCAGAGGGGGAAAAATATGCAAAGCAGGACCATTTCTAACATATTTCCTCCCCTGCAAGATGCAATCTAAAAACCACTAGCTATTATGGTTTAGAATAAGATATGTTATTAAGTGAATGACAGAAAAATAAGAAGACATCCATCAAAATGTCTCTCCTTCCTACATCCAGAGCTTTTCTGTATTGAGATGGTGTCAATGCACAAATCAAAGGTAAGGGTGTCTTAAGTAGAAGGAACGTGAAATCCAGGAGGAAAGATTTATAAATTGTGTCCTCTAGCTCTCAGTGTAATCGTTTCTCTCTTGGCACTGTCTTTCAAAGGAAAATAGAGGCTGCTGGTGTTTGGAAGAAAAGGAAGCAATTTGGACCTTAGGATTTTGAGATGAGTGATTGGTGAAAAGCTGGCTGAGTTGGATGGGGCTAGGTCCTCGAAGGAGCCAGTAATGGAAGACAAGACGCCTTGCAGCTGTGGGACAAACAGGCTCTCCTGCTGTGGGCCAAGCTCAAGGCAAAAGATTAGATAAATGGACCCATGTACCTCTCTAGGGATGGACGTCAGGGACTCATATTCTAAACAGGTATCCATCACTGTGAAAAAGCCCGGAAGAGTCACTAACCCAACCTCCTACAGGAACAGCCCCTGTTCTGTGTTCATGCCCGCTTGCTACGTGACTTGCTTCCCCATTTGATCTTGGTTTAATCAGTTTTACCTGAACAATTATACTTGTAATCTTATTGGCCCACCATAGTTTTGTTTTGCTTCACGCCCACCTTGTAATTTCTCATGTTTTCCACCTTAGACCTGCCTCACCTCACAGTTTTGCTCTGTAAAAATCCCTAGAAAAGGCAGGGTCCTTGGCATCTCATTTTGGTCCCCTTCAGTCTCTCTTTCTGGGACAGAAGCTTTCTTTCCCTCAATAAAAATACTCTGCTCTTAACTTCCATTGCTCCTGAAATTTATTCTTGAAATTTAGAGAACATGAAATGGTACCAGATATCTAGCATGTTGAGAGTTTCTTTCCCTTACAGCACTGAGCCTGTGGCTCTCCACAGGAAATGCCACAGAGATCGTGTGTGTCTCATTGGGAGTATGAAGGGGAAATGGATCTCAGAGTTCAGAAGCCAAACCACTGAGCAAACAGCTACGCAAAACAGAGGATCGCTGTCTTCATCTTCCTGCTGCGGCCAGCATACAAGAGCAGGTGTCTGAGAGAAGAAGGGCAAGGGTTCCGGAAGTGACGACTTCACTTCTCTCCCAGGAAGGAAGCCAGACTTCACAGCCATTCCAGGACCCAGGCAGAGCTTGAGCAGAGGGACTGAGAAAGCTTATTGTGAGAAGATCCAGGTGACACTCCTGCATGGGACCCCAGAAAGGAGAGCTCTGGAATTTCAGCATAATTTAAGACACTCAGAATGCAGGCAAGGACAATTGCAGTTTGGAATTCTTATTGCTGAGGAGATATAGCTTCCACATGCCACTGGCCGACTCCAATTGTTGCTGTTAAGAAGACTAAATTTTACAGATGTTGGGATAAAAAGTCTTCCAGACTCATTCAGAAGTCCATGTTTGCCCTATATTTGAGATATTCCTGACATAGTGGGGATGTATCACAGGGATGGAGAAGATACACAGGGACCAGGGATGCCAGCAAATGTAGAATTCCTTGAAATCCATGACCAAGGAAGTCATAGAAGTTGGCACCTTCTAGGTGGCACATTGAAATTTTAGTTCCTTTTTTTCCAAATCGAAGTTCAGATTAACTACCCACATTGGCCATTTATTGAGCACATAATGTGCTCCAGACTCTGGCTCAAATCCTTCAGAGATATATCTTTCTTTAAAGTTTTTAGCCGCCCTCTAAAGAAAGCCTTACCATCCTCATTTATTAGGAGAGAAAACTGAGACTTGAAGACCGGTTACCTGAAAAGCAGAAGGGACTTCACTCTGAGGCTCTTCAGGTGAGCCTGTGTACCTCCCTCCTCAGTACAGAGAAGGGGACGTCTCCAGATTTAGGGAGGAGTGTCGCTAAGGGTACACAACTAAGTGTTTCCTTCTATCCTTCCTTCCTCTTTCCTATTCTTGCTTTTTTGTTTTTACTCTTTTCTTCTTCCTTTACCTTCCTCCTCTTTTCCCTTTCCTCTTCTTTTCTCTTTCAGATTTGGTTTTCTACTTTTTCGTCAATTATCGGTTAAACCTATCCTATGTCTTGGGCATTGCATGAGGGTTGAGAAACTAGAAAGATGACAATGTCACACATTCAGAGAACCTTCATTTGGCTAAGAAAGGTAGCTGTGCAAATGGCTTATACTGAGCAGATAGCTAGAAAATATGAGCTTATGTTAAGGGTGGGGAAAGAACAGAAGTTTGGGGAACTGAAAGATAAGAGTGCTTTCTGAAAGTTGGAAATCTAGAAGGAGCAATACTGTAAAAACCAAAACAGGGAACATTCCATCAGTGCTGTGCTGTGTGCAGTTTTCTCTGGAGCACCAAGGCCCTCTAAAAGCAAGGAATGGAATGTCTCAGCTCTTGTTGTAGAAACTTTATTCTCAGTGCAGGGATTGGTAGATCTCACAGGTAACACAGAGGCAGAGAAGCCAGCCAAGTGTCACTGACTTACGCCGTGTGGCAGAGAAGAGTAGGCTTCTCCTAGCAGTGAGAGGAAAGGGTTAGAAGGAGAAGCAGATGCTGTGCACATGGATTCAGCACTGTCCCCCAGTTATTAATTATATAAGTTAATTGATATGGCCAGCAGACTTTTAAATGGGTGACAAGCAGTCCTTGAAATAAATCATGGTTCAAACCCAGTAGAAGATCATTTCCTGCTCATGTAACAATACTGGACAGATGCATAATTTGTCAAAGGGCAAGTGCAGCTGCTGTCCTGCACAATGACAGGGAGGCCACTGAGGACATTGAGGGGCGCACGAAGGCCTACCATCTTCAACACAGAGCTCCCAAAGCTGACCTAGAATTGTTTTAATGTCATATAGACAAGAGGTTGAATAGCAATAGAAGGACATTTCTACTCTAGGTGGAAATTCTCCAGGCCTGGGATCACAACCTTCATTTCCACTAATATTTTGTTAGCTAGCACTTATACACACAACTAAATCTATTTAGCTTCAAGGAAGCCTGGAAATGTAGTGTAGCTGTATATTGAGAGGAAGGAACTATGGATTTGGGGCGGTAGCCAGCCTCGTTAGCTCCAGGTGGACAAACAAAAGCAGAGCTGCACACGAGGAGGGAGGTGATGGCTGAAAGACACGTGCTCTAGTTGTACAACTGGTGTTAGTGCAGGGATTCTCTCTGTGGAACAACAGTGTGCAGGAGTGTTCAGGTCAGTGCAGATCTGAGCTGCCTGATGACCTACTGCATCAGAAGCAAGAAAAGGAGCAACCAGTTCATGTGTGCCTAATGAGAGGAGACAGAGACAGATCACGATTCCAGCAGAGCTGTGTCTCCTGGGATGAAAATAAACATCAAATTAGTGTTGGAGAGAAAGTAGAGGGATCCAAATGAGCTCATGGAGGACTTCTGAGAGGGGAGAGAGGCGAGAGGTGCACTCAGCAATCCCAAAGGAGAAGAAAGGGCGAGCGCGGAGATGCTCACTTCAGCCAAGTAGAGACACATCGCAAACAGTGGGCAGATAGGTGGCATCGTGGTTGGTTGATTGCGTCAACTGGAGAATCTAAGGGCTTAGCTAATTCATCTCAGCAATTCCACACCTTAGGCTGGGGAGGCCACACCCTAGAGCGACTCATCACATGAAGGGGGAGGAGGAAGGCTGCAGCACCCCACTCTTCCTCAGAGGAGCTTGTCTTCACCATCAGCTTGAACGTCGTCTCTTGGCTATACTGCAGACTATTGGCTTCTGCTTTGGATCCTTCGGCCTTCTGGTGTAGACTCATCGATCTTCCATTGCAGATTCATTGGCATCCTGATATGGACTTGTATGGAACACTGCTGTGGGCTTCAAATCTTGAACTGAATCCTTCAGTTCCAATATGCACATGCCCTCTTTATACTTCCTCATCCAACTCTGTGGCTGACCATTGTCATAAGCCAATCTTGGAATTTCTTATGCATGTGTACATCCTGTGTTATATCTGGATCATTAGCAAAACCCTAATGGATACATGCGGTAAAGATAGAAGGTACATGACATGAGCTCATTGGTGTATCCATGGGTATGGGATACTGGGAGAAGGCAGATGTGAGTGATGGAGACAGGAGTGATACTGATGACCAAGAAGAGAGAGATGCCCTGAGGCTTTGTGATTACAGGAGACTTGGTTGGCTGGACCAGTTTCCACTAAAAAAGGCAGGGCTTAGCCTTACCATGTTGACACACACCTGTAGTTCCAGCACTTGGGAGGCTGAGGCAGGAGGATTGGTGCATGTTCAAGACTAGGCTACAAAAAGTGAGCTCAAGGCCAACCTGAACTATACAGTGAGACCTTATCTCAAAAAAAAAAAAAAAAAAAAGGCAGGGCTGGTGCTAAGATGTTGCAGTTACAGGTGGAGTTCAAAGAGTCCATCCGTGCTTCTATGAGGAAGAAGGGGGATCTGAGCAGATACAAAATTGAAAAGACAGAGTAATTTTGAGAAGTTGAAGAAAACAGTGTATATAGTTCAGCCTGGATATAAATTTCCACAAAATACTATCTTTGCACATGATTGAACATCATTGCAACCGAATTTTCTATTGAATATAGTCCAATAGAAATCTTCCTGTGGCTGAAGCCAGGGATCTGAAGGGTGCTCATCAGGAAGGGCTGCCTTGTGCGATGGCGCTGGGAGTGAGAAGACAAAGCAAAGAAGAAAATTGTGAGTTGACTTCTAGAAATGTGGGGGTGAACTGGGCAAGCTCAAACATGCTAGAGATGTGAGGAAATGCACTGGGGCTGATAAAACAGAGGGAAAGGAGCACAAAGCACAACTATTTGGTGGCTGAGAACAAACTGGTTGTGGTGGAGGAGAACTAGCAGAGTGTAACTTCCCTTCTGCCTCAGATAAGTGTTGGGAAAGGTGAGTACCTCTCGGCCACAAGGTGAGGGCAGGAGTGGTCTGGGGGTGCAGAGGAATGACTGACACCACAAAGCAGAGGAATGAAGTCTGAGTCTTGCAGTTAGGAGTGGCTGAAGAACAAAAGGCCAATTGGATGAGCAGCAAGTGGGCTGGTGAGTTAACCAGAAGATTCTGTACACTGAGCAGTTCAGAATCCAGGCAAAGGGTTAGGTGTCCCCTAGTCTTATGGAATCCATGCCAGAGTGCTGGAGAAGATGCCCAAAGGAAGACTCCTTGGAGTTTTGGATTTTTCTCACTTGGGGTAAGGAAAATTACAGAAGTGGGCATTTGTTTGCAATCTAAAGAGGCCTTTTCTGCTTCTAGGATCATTAAAATGTAACGGCATTGAGGTTGTCTTCACCAAATGATAGCTGATAATGGTCATTAAGAGCTCTCTCATAATGCAAATGTGTCATTGTGAAAGTCACAGTTTGGGGTGCATGAGGAGCCAGGATTGAGCACTGTGTAAGTTTAGGTAACTGCAGAAGACACAGAGAGGAGGGATGTGGAGGAGCTCTGATGAGGGTGGTCATTCTCCGGGAGAGGATGGAGGATGATTGTTTTGGTTTGAATGTGTCCCCCCCACTTCATAGTTAGAAACTTACTCCCTAACGTGACATGTTAATGGCTTTTGGAAGAAATGCTTTGGGGACCTAATTAGAATCAAACGAATCTATAAGGGGGAGGCCTACATGCTGGTCCAGTGGCTTTATAAGGAAGAAGTGTGTGTTGTTTCTCACCAGGTGATGCTCTCAACCACGTGAAGGAACAGCAAGAAACCTTCTCCAGACAGTTGCATTGCCTTGGACTTCCCAGTTTACAGAACCAGGAACCAAATAAATTCTTTATACGTTACCCACCCTGTGGTATTTAGCTGTAGCCAAGGCAAATGGATAAAGAAAATGGTTGTCAGAGGTTCATGAGGAACTGGCCTGGTGGGTGGGAATGTGTAGGTAGAGGCAGTCACTACAGGGGACTGAAAGTTCGAGGTTGGGCATAGTAGCCCGGAACCAGCCGGGGCTCTTCTTTAAGCCCTCAATTTCAGGGGTGCTCACTAGAAGATTCAGGATGTACATCTGTACATCGGGGACACAAACAGCTTTCCCTGGGCTCTTTGCTGTTCTTTTTGTATTGAGTTTCAGCTGAAAGTCTCATATTCCAACTTTTAAATGTTTTATATATTCATGCAGGGTGTGTGTGTGTGTGTGTGCATGTGTGCATGTGTGTGTGTGTGTGTGTGTGTGTGTGTGTGTGTGTATAACAATCAAAGGAGAACCCTAGTGCTCTTTCCTAGCAGCTAAAAACCAGGGGAGAAGGAAGACCAGGCTTTGCTGTGGAGCTTGTTTAGAATATGAGAAAATATAAAGTAAAGACCGCATACGGACTTCATATCCTAAAGCTTCCAAGCTCAGCCCTCACAGATCTCTGAGCTTCCAAGAACAAAGCTCTTCATCCGAATTTCCATCAGAGAAGAGAGCATGCTCTTGCTCACCCACAGCCTCAGAGTGCTAGCAAGAATAAACCTGGAGCGAGTCACGCTTTCAGTCTTCAGGGCTGGGCAAACTGTGTAGCAAACCACCAGTCCAGGCTAGTGTAACTGAGACCACCACGAGTCTCACTAGCTGGGTGGTTGACAGTTGACTGGTGCCTTCCACCTCTAAGAGGCTAAATCAATCCTGTTCCACACGTTTTACTTACCATCTAGAACTGTTGATGCCACGTGATATATTAATTACAACCTAGAATGAGGTGTCCTGTAAAGTACCTCATAAATTATAGTTTCAGTAGCTATAGTACACTATTTATTGGCCGCCTTTGTGTCAGGCCTGAGATATGAGCGCTGTAGTCATTCAGTCCTTAGGGGCATTACTCTCATTGATGACAGGAGGAAACTGAGGTACAGAGGTTAAGAAAAGCACAATAATCCTACGGAGCTACCTCTAAGTTCATTCAGCTTTCTTTACTTTCTAATAATAGCAACAATAGTGTATACCCAGGGCACACAGGGTTTTCTGCAGGCGTTGGGTTTATATGCTTATGTTTCTGGAGTGTGACTGATGAAGAGGCAGGAGAGATGGTACCAGGAGTGTTTCTCTCTGAAAAACCTTCCCACTGGCTTCATGTCCATTTGCCTTCTCATTGACATGGTATACTGTTGTCCCAAGCCATTCAGTGTGTGTGGCAGGGGACAACATGCTGCTGCTGATTAAAGCTGAATTAATCATTAAAGCCAACGTGACAGCCATGTATGAGCACCTTGGTAGCCTACAGGAGAGGACCCAGATCTGGGGGTCCCACAGAGGCAGAGCTTTCTCATCTGCAGCCAGAGATTGTCTGTGCCTTTCCTACACAAGTGGAAGCTCTAAATGATTTGGAGTTGCTTTCCTCTCTCCCATATCATGTTTAGAGAAAGAACAGATGACTCATATGTTAAAGCTAATTTTATTGTTCCAAATTTCATGACTGTGTTACTCTGTTATTACCAGGAAAGGAGCTTGTAAAAAGGTAGCCCTGGCAGCTTGCCCTCATTCGTTCTGTCTTAGCCAATTCCCTGGCTGGTCATCTGTGCTTAATGTGGCAGGACTCATCAAAGCTGGCCTGCTCCGAACTCTTAACCAAGGACCGCTGCTCATGACCTGCAGAGGCTGAAAATTAATCCTCATCTACTCAGACAGGGAAATACAGAGACATTTGAATAAATATTTCACGCTTTTCAGTGGTGACTAACGCTCTTGAATGTCTACTTGACAGCGCTTGCTTACCTTTTCATCTGTTCTTGGGTGAAGTCATGAATACAAGTAAGACATGATGACATCTTCAACTGAAGTGCAGTTGAAGATTTCGGGAATCACTTGTAGTGTATTAGAAATACACACACACACACACACACACACACACACACTGGCCCTCTCCACCTGAGGATCTCACATCCACAGTCAATCAACTGCAGATAGAAAACATTAAAAGAAAAAAAAATCAGTTAAAAACACACAAAACTGGGCTGGGGAGATAGCTCAGTAGAATAAGCACTTGCCTGGAAGACTGAAGGACCTGAGTTCAATCCCCAGTCCTGCAAAAACAAACAAACAAACACACACATAAAACTAGAAGTTTCCACAAAGCAAAGCTTGGATTCACCACCTCCTGTATACTAGCCTGACTTCATGCCAATGACATTATATGGTACTAGACATCAGCAATCCAGAGGTAATCCAGTGAGTATATTGCATAAGAAAATATTATGACAATTCACATAACAGACTTGAGCATAGTTGGAGTATGGTTTCTGCGAGGGGTATTGGAAGCAATACCCTGTGGACACAAAGAGATGACCACGTAGCCTGTGCATGATAGTGCGCACCGATAATACCAGCATCTAAGGAAAAGGAGATAGGAGAGGATCGCAAGTTTGATTACAAACTGGGAAGGATCTTGTCTCCAAATAATATGGAGAAAAGGGCTGAGGATTCAGCTCTGTGGTAAGATACTTGCATAGCTCTGGACTCTGTTTCTAATGCCGGGGGAAGAGGGAGAAGGAAAAAGAGAATATGTTGGGTAGTAAAGCAGAATTCTACAATGTTTAAGTATATGTACTATTTTTATGCTCATATATACATAACATATATCTTTGCTCTCAATGCATCAGGAATTTGTTGTGCCTTTTGCATAATTTGGCAAGGAGCAGAGTTGTTTAATAAAATGTTTTAGACACTGAATCAGAACCCACAAACCTTGTCAGTTATAACTATAGTAGACCTTTTGTACTTGTGACCTTCCCTGGAATTTTGGAGCCTAGATCTTTCCACTGACCCTGAACTGGCAGCCTTGCGGACTGCTGAGGTGTGGTTTGTATGTGGCATCTCTAAGTGGCAAAGAGGCCACTAACTAGCTAGCAAGCACCCCGGGCCACCACCATAAGCCATCTCCAGAGGCTTCGCTGTTCTTCCTTGATTTATACCATAACTCTCACCAAAGCTGAGTTATTTCGTAACCTCAAAAATACAGGACACGTAATTGCTTTTAATGCAGCAAATGGCATGCTGCTAATAAGTAAAGTGATTTTGATGAAGGTCAAGTTTTCTAATAGTAGTCTACTCAAAGGTATGGAGGATTTAAAAATTTTGCCCAAATTAAAATGATATGTGTGCATCTATTCACCCTCAGATTTCCAATCTGAGAGCAACATATCCACTCCTTTCCCTACTGTTTCCACCTACACATCTAACCATTTGCTCCGTCCACAAATATTTGTGCAGCTCAGCAGGGGAATTGAGATCTTGGCACAATTAGAGTCATGGTGATTATTATTTATGATTCCTGGAAATGAAAGAGGCCCTGTGTGGATGCTTTCAATGCATCATCTCATTTTTAATTAACAAGTCGGCACGTGGTAGCGAGCGGTGCTTGGGACTGCAGGAGAGAGGGGTTATTGGCCACGGCAGGAAGGAGATCTTTCATGGAGTCTGGCACTGCGCTGTCAGGCGAGTTGGAATTTCAGTAGCAGAGTGGCAATCGGGTTTGCTTTCTGCAAGAGGCGACCTGTTATCATCTCCAGAGAGCTTCAGGTAAACTGGAAGGTACTGAAAGGTGGAGATTGATACCTGATAAATGAAGAATTCACTCAAGGAGAGGAAACCACGTGATGAAAAGCTCAGAGGCGAGACATAGAAAGCATAGCTGAACTATGGGATATCAGCCAATTTACTTGGAGTATTTGGTTCAAGCCTGCACATGGGGAAGCTTCATTCAAATTTTAGATGATGGCTTCACTTCTGTCAAAGTCGATTAATCACAAATTGTCCTTGGGGGATCCTCTGGAAAAGTAGTGGTATTTAAATCATGGGGAAGCCGGGCGTGGTGGCGCACGCCTGTAATCCCAGTACTCGGGAGGCTGAGGCAGGAGGATCAGTGCGAGTTCGAGCCCAAAAGTGAGCTCAAGGCCAGCCTGAACTGCACAGTGAGACCCTGTCTCAAAAAGACAAAAATAAATAAATAAATAAATAAATAAATAAATAAAT
>PVJA010007248.1:31384-69555 GCA_004027025.1 Myocastor coypus | reverse complement strand
TGTGTGTGTGTCAGGAATCAAATTCATGATGTCACACTTGCCAGGAAGACACTGTGTCACTGAGCCATGTCCGTGGCCCTAGGGGAAATGTCTGTTGGCACTGGATTCTATCCCTTCTAGTATGGATATACATTCTTCATGGAATGCCTACACGCAGTTTGTTCTACACTCATCTTGCTTTGGGGTTTGGAGCAACCTGAAGAAATAACTCACAGGGGGGTCTCACCAGTTCCTAAAAATGCATGTGATTAAGAGGAATCATGTGCCTGTGCTTTTACTGTGTGAGAAAAACCATGGCTTAATAGAAGGTCAGCAATAACCTGGATAAGCCTTCTCCCACTGCAGAAGTAACACATCCTTCCCAGGTAGTCTGCAGCATGCTTTCACAGAGAAGTCTCACTGGACCCGTTAAACTGGAGAGGCACAGCTGCCAGGTTGTACTTTCTGCCCTGCAAAAGGAGGAGCCTACAGTGCTGAAAGGCCTCAGGATGTGCCAGAGTCACCAGGCTAATGACTGTGGTAGCCCAATTTCAAAGTGAGATTCATTCTTCCTGGCTGCGGGCTTGTCTTCCCAGGGTGGCCTCAACCTCAGCGGGGGAGCTGCCTTATGACGTGCCATTGCCCTGTCCTTTCGGCTGCTCTGCAGCTTAGGTGTTCAGGGTGGCAGTTGCTGTGACCCTCAGTCAACAGGTGAGCAAGCTGGCCATTGAAGTCACTGATTTCAGAGCAGAGACAACAGTTTTCATTGTGGTATAATTTGAGTGAAAATAAGAAAACTCACCCATTCTTTCCCTCTGTGCTCCCTTTCCTCTTATTCCGTCCCTTTCTTTCTCTCTAAGGATTACATTGAAACAACCCTAACACACTTATTCCTCCTTATCAATGGGGAAAGGGAGGCATGGGAAAGAAATCAAAGGGCACCAAACACCAAGCTTGTTCACTTTGAAAATTAGAAAATTGTCCAGGATTCTTTCCTCTTTTCCTCCCCTCCCTCCCTTCTTCCTTTCTTTGTATGATAAAGACAAAGAATTATCTAAATAATCCTCCCCAACACAGTAAAAGGCTAAGTGGAAGGATGGGTCCTGCCTCGCAGGCTAGGGCCCTGGAATCAGCATTCCAGCTGACAAGGCCAGTTTCACGCACAGGCTTAGAAAAGAGCAAGGATGAACATGATGCCCAGGTTACCTGGGATTTTGATGTGAGCCAGGCTAAGTGTCTGGGAAAAATCATGGCTTTGGTTTGGGGAACACCTACAATAAATCAGGCATCTGCTGAGCACTTTATACATAAATACATAAAACCTCATAAATCCACAAATAACTGCTACAATAGTCTACTGTTATCTCCATTTTACTGATGAGGAGGCTGAGGTGAATCAACCATACCCAGAACGCTGCCCAGAGCCACCCTCTAAACCAGCGGTTCTCAACCTGTGGGTTGAGACCCCAGCGGGGGTTGAAAGACCAAAACACAGGGCTCACCTAAAGCTATTCCGAATCATAACTGTAGAAAAATTACAGTTTTGAAGTAGCCACCAAAATTAGTTTTTGGTTTGGGGTCACCGCAGCATGAGGAACTGTATTGCAGGGTCACGGCATTAGAAAGGTTGAGAATCACTGCTCTAAACGCAAGTCTACCTCTGAAGCCCACATACTCTCTCATGCTGACTCTGCCGTAGCAAAAACAAAGGCCCATAATTTCCCCTCCTTAACTCCTACCACACTTCAATATCCCAGGGAACCAGGGTATTTCATGAATCCACTTATCCCCAGCGACACTGCCTGGGTACGTTGGGGTTTCCTGTGTATGCTCTGCAGTTCTGTGAGGGTAAGGTATTGTTGGAGCCATTTTACCAACAGTGAAAGTCCAACAATATTGAAAGAAAGCCAAACACCTACATATTAGCAAATCAGGCCCTGGAATCTGCTCTTGGTTCTTCATGACCTCAGGGCCACCACTGCCTATGCCCCTTTAGAAGGGAGCACAGCTGGTTTAAATACAGTAACAAGTATTCAGGAAGTGAAAAGCTCACGCCACACCCTTGATGGCGTGCTAGGGAGAAGGAAGTAAATATTAACCAGAAGGCAAATACGGAAGCATCAGAAAGGTGGTGCTTTGGAACAAAGACCAAGTGAACCTGGGTATCAGGAGCTCAGCTCCTGGACTTGGGAGTCAGTAAAGGCTTGGGTTCAAGCAACCCTAGTAGCTGCACTGTGTTAGGAAAATTGCTTAAACTGACTTAGCTTCAAATTTCTGCCTGAAGCTGTGGTGATTATTCATTTAAGTTTTGTCCTACAGATTAAGTGATACAATGTAGAGTATACATCCTGGAGAATGACTGGTATTATTATGGGCTCAATTAATGAATATATATATATATATATATATATATATATATATATACATACATATATACCCATTTTAAACTCTGCTCTCAAATTCCTTCACTATAATCATATTTCCAGAAAATACTTGCATCCAGATTTTATGATATCATTCTTTTAACATTTCTAGAACATGTGCTATGGCCATAACAGATTCAAGATGAACATATTCAATGTGGAAACCTATTTTATCCCTCGCAGGAAGAATGGCTCCTTTATGATGAGCAGGTGAGAGGGTGCAGCCCCTGAAGAAAGATAGTGATGTGTTCCCTGCATCCGGGTGGGCAGGAAGCCAGCAGGTGTGCAGAAACAGACTTTGGGGAAAACGCTTACCTTCCTTGAATCCAAGTCCCAGGCCTAGTCAGAGGCGTCTTAGGCCGTGGATTCCCACAAAATGAAGACTATTATTGGTTGGAAAACAGCAGCCACGAAACTTAGGAAAAATTAGATCTTGGTTCATAAGCAGCAGAGTGAAAGCTGATACCAGTCCTTCCTGAAAAGAGAAAATGAGGGTATCCAGTAGACAGCACATGGCATCTGTGATGAATGCAGTGATTCTGGCTGGGCACAAAAGTCTACTGTACCATTTTGGATACTTTATTATGAAAAGGATACTGTGCCATTAGTGAGGCCCACTGCTGGAGAGCCAACTTGATCAGGGGCACAAAGATCTGTGGGTATTTCAGAAGGGAAGTGAAACGAGGCTGGTATTTTCCAGGAAAGGAGAGATGACCAGGAGGGGATTTACTGGTGACATAGCATTCTGAAGTAAAAGCAGAGAACAAAAGCTACAAAGGCCATTTGAGTTCGCCAGTCTTCACTCTCCACCTCCCACTTCTTCTTCCCCAGGCAAAGCAGGAGTGCCAGAAGAATCACATATTTGCAAGGAGTTTAAAAATTTATGAATATTTAAAATAACGACTTGAAAACTTAGCCAGAGACAAAAAAGGAAAAAGAGAGAAAGAAAAGTCAGACATAAATCAGACAGGGATTGTCTACAAGAAACATTTTGAGGACTTCAGGATAATATCAAGTGCATTGGGGGAAAGGAAACGAAGAAGCATGAAATAATCAATATGCTACAGAGCAGGCCTCAAAGCCAACCACTGGTGTGCAAAAACCCACTGATTCACTATGTGACTTAGAGCGAAGTCCCACCAGCACCCTGAACCTCTGGAGAAATGCAAGTATCTCACTCAGGGTGGTTTTTTTGTTTTGATTTGTGAAGACTTGATGTCAGAAGTGGAAAGATACTGATTAGCTCAAGGTCTGACTTTCCAAAGGAGAGCAGAATTTCAACTCTGATGCTCCTGGGAAAGGAGTCTTTGGGCACCTTAACCTCTTCTGAGACAAGTTTTTTACCACTCCTTGAATAGTTCCAATGATCATCCCATTTTTAAGAACTACTCTTTACTGAAATCTATTATCCTGTGTGACTCTGGAGTGCTAATCCTCCTTTTACTCTGTTAGTCTGGGAGTAAAGTGAATGATTGGTTTTACTACTTTAAAGCAGAAATACATGGGATTCCCTCCTCACGGCCTCACATGGGACAAAGTATACTTCCCTGCACCTTGACTTTGGGATAAACATGTTTTGGTAAAGGTGATACTGGCACAGGCTTTTCATAAGTATGCCATGTGTAGTTCTTGCATGCCATGAGAAAAATATTCCTGGGGCATCTGCTGATTCCAAAAATCAACCCTAAGAGAAACCCTAAACACAATCCATGGCCTGGAGCCCGGCTCAGCCGGGGCTCCCGCTCCTCCGAAGGTGCACACAGATAGACAGATGCTGTTAGAATGGATGTGGCAACAGCTGACTAAAATATAGAGCAAAGGATATGTTTACTCCCTTTCACACCCGAGTGCTTGTCAAATAGATGGAGGCCACTATTATTCCTGTAAAATATTATCATTTTGTTCTCATTTATCCCCAGTGCTGATAGCCATTCCTGTGTGACATGCGCTTGCAATCCCTCCTGTACGTAATTGCTCACACTTTCACCCAGAACGGAACACACAGTGCTCCAGATGTACTGTGCTCTTCACAGTATCTATCAGGATCATCACTGCCCTTCAAATGAGAATAAGACTTTTATATCTGCAGCCTAAAACTGCTTTGAAAAAATAAGCAGTTCTTTGGTTTGATCCTCTTGAGTTTTACATTAATAAAAACCCCCAGATTTTCTGACCCAGTTGCTGGCAACCAACCACCAAGTCCTGTCCTGACATCATTGGCCTTCTTGCTGTTAAATACAGATTCTGGCATTTGAACCCTAATTCTGCCATCAAATGGATCAACTTTCCTTGTCTATGTAGCCATCCATAATTTTGGTGAATTTGGTGCAGTGTTTTCCTGTTAATCATCAAAGAGGGAGCCCAGGGAGATAGCTCAGGGTTTAAGCACCTGCCTGGCATGTGCAAGATCCCAAGTTCGATTCCTGGTACTGCAAAAAATAGAAAAGTGTTTCACACTGAATCATTAAAGGAAAAAAGAAAAATACTGTAGCAGCAGAAATCAAAACCTTGTCACATATCTCTAAAAATCTGAATGGGGATGGATAAAACAGAAACAAATCCCTGTTTTGTTTGTGTTTGTTTTGAGAAAGGCTTTTGCTCTGTAGTCTAAGCTGACCTGGAACTCACTATGTGTCCTATGCTGGCCTTGAACTCTCACTCTTCCTGCCTCAGCTAACCGAGTTCTAGGAAGGCAGGTATCATCTTGCAAATCCCTTTTTACCTGTGTAGTTATCCTACCAATATTTTGACCTATTGTTTATAAGAATATTTTCAGTGACATGGCCTGATACCCTGCTTAAAACAAATTTATAAGTCCAACAACTTAATAAAAATGGAAATTGGTATAATATTGCCTACTTCTGGAAAACCAATATTGGGTATTGGTAATTATTTTTCTTTACTATGTGATTATCAGCATTGCTAATATCTACTAATAATCATGAGAAATTATCAGCATTGTTAATAGTTATAAAGAAGCAATACAGCAATAATGTCTCTAGTCTTGAGAATCTGCCTTTATAAATTCTTATGACATTTCTCATTGATGAGATGCCATGGTACTGGACAATGTACTCTAGGAGGAGGATGTGAATTATCAGGACACTGTGCCCAGTGTTGACCCAGTCCATTATTTTTGGACTTGGATCAGCTATGCATCACCCTAGATCAGTGGTTCTTAACCTTTCTAATGCCACAACCCTGCAATACAGTTCCTCATGTTGTGGTGACTCCAAACCAAAAAATAATTTTGGTGGCTACTTCAAAACTGTAATTTTGCTACAGTTATGATTCAGAATGGCTTTAAGTGACCCTTGTGTTTTGTTGTTTGACCCCCATTGGGGTCTCGACCCACAGGTTGAGAACCGCTGCATCTAGACCCATCCTGACCTCTCTTCCAGCCAAGCTGCTCTAACATCAGCATCTTCTCACTTGTGAAGCCTGGTTGCTTTGGTCTCTGCTGGAGATGCAGATGGGTGGGCTCAGTGGAGCAACAGCTCCCAGGCTGCCCAGATAATGGAATGGCTTCCTCTAATGTCCAAGACATCCAGTAGACTAGCAATTGGTTTGTCATGCACTAATGTATTTCTTTGGCTCTTTCTCCTTCTCTTCCTTATGAGTTCATGAGTTTTTGCTACTGAATTTTCTTCCTAGCAGAGGACATAGTTTCCTGCCTGTGTCCTCTCAGAACTCACTTCCTGTACACATTCACAATTTACTGCCACTGCTATTTTCTCTGTATCTCATTCATGGTGAGGGGCAGCCTGGAAGTGCAGAAGAAATCATGCCCCAGGAGTGAAGGATAAATGCCTTGGTTCTTCCCTGGTTGGTGGGACACCCATGAAGTGCATAGGGGACTGAAATTCTGTAATGACTCATCAATACACCCTTTGTTGACTTCCTTTCCTTTTCTGCTTCCTTTTCTCACTCTGTTTTTGGTATTTCTGGGACCAACTCCAAATAAATGATTTTCATTTAAAAGCTGACTCTGGATCTGCTTCTTAAATACTCCCAGGGCAGGCACCAAGAAAACAGAGATTTCTTTTGTCACAAGAACTTCTTTTTCACGGACATCTTCCCTTCTCATAGAATGGATGACAGGGTGAGCAGTCACCAGGTGTTGTCTGATATGCTTGTATACTATTTCTGAGTAAAAATTAGCCAAAGATTTGAATAGTTGAACTTTATGTTAGTGCGTTACCGTAGTGTTGTAGCTACTTGTCTGCAACATTATGGAAGCAGAACTCACTTTTATGTTTCGTTTTCACTAAAGTGTTATTTTTATTACTGAAATAGGTAATACCTACTAACATATCAAAAGCACATGGAAAAGGAAAAGCTGAAAGGGTGTTCACCAGATTACTCCATATCTGCCAGTCTGTTATTCACTTCAAAAAATGTGTTATTCATTTACACACATTCACACTCTTTCACACATACATGCACACATGCACACACTCAGACACATACACACATCTTCCACTTTTATTGAATAGTAGAAACCTTTATATTTTGCAGACTTTTGAATGTGACCTTCTCACTTGCAAGACAATCTTGGTTAACTTTTCACGGCAATAAACCTAAGCTTGCCTTATGCTTTGGATAACTGCAGTTCTGCGTGGCCTGGATCACTTTTGTAATCTCACTTCTTTGATGTCATCTAAGCCCTAACATAATCTAAAACCATAAGGCAATGATTGTTTTATCTGCTCACAATTCTTCAATTGGAACTGAACTCAGGTAGGCAGTACTGCTGGTTTTGGCAGTGGGTACGCTTGAGGGTGTGCTGTGATCTGGGTGCCAATTTAGGGCCAGGCTCAGTTGGGACACCAACTGTCTAGGGTCCTCCCAGAGCTCCATATAGGGTCAAGGACTGGTCTTTTTCAAAGGCCTTCATATGTGGAAGCTGGGCTTCTTATGCAGTAGCTCAAGGCTCTAGAATCCACCAGTCTCCCTTCAAGGTTAGACCAAGAACTTACCTATTCTCTTCTCTGCTGCATTCTGTTGGCTGAACCAGGCTGTAGGCCCAGGCCTGACTCAGGAAGGAATATCACAGGGTTGGAAGCATAGGCAAATGTGGCTCCAAGGGAGTCAGCGATCTAACAAACAACTACAAGGGGCTTCAGGGGAGGTGATATCTGGACTTCTAACCAAAGTACAACCCTCTCAATCTGTTTGAATTGTGTTTGCTTGACAAGATACTTAGACTTTTCATAATGGTTGAAAACTGCTGGTTTACACTTTGAGTTATAAAAAAAAGATTTATAGAGATCATATAAACTTTCCCCTGCATTTGTCCCATGAGAAATCTAAAATTCTGAAAGGTCATTGGTCAAAAAAATCACAACTCCTTCTGACTCATGGTCCGAGGGTCAATGTCCCCAATTCCTGTGCTCCTCCTCACTTTCCTCCTTGCTGATTTCTCAGCTGTGGGTTTCCTTACATTCTGTTCTAGTTAAACATCCATTTATTGAGCTCATGCTATGACCCAGCACTGTTCCAGAGGTCAGAATTCCAGGAATTCCAGCCTCAAGCATAGCATAATGAGCTAGACTCAGATGGGGCTATCTTATGAGCCCCAATTATGATCACCTTTTTCTGACTGTGCATTCAGTGAGAACATGTTGCTGTCTTGTAACTGATCACAAAATTCACAAATGCTACAAACCAGGGCTTTTTATGTTCTTCCCCTCAAAACTGGTTTTTACATATTCACCAACACATTATGGGTTTAATCTTAAATCACATTTTCTTTCAGGCTGGGGCGCATTACTTTACCACTGCCCCTGATGACTTATAGCTCTCTAGCTCTTCACTCACTTATTCATTCACAGAATAAATATTTATTGATCAACTAGCACATTACTTTCACCATGTCTAAAGCTCCAGCGGTTACTTTTTTCCTACTGTGTTCAGGTAGAAATATGGGCTTACTGTTGCTAGATTTTAAAAAGAGAAACATTTCATATTTTTATCTGCATCTAAAAGATAAGAATTAGCCCATTTTTGAAAGTGAACTAGAGACCGAAAATCTTAAAATTCCACCCAGGCCAAAAGAAACGTACCTTGAAGTTACATTTGCTACAGGGGACAGCAGTTCATCTTCTTTGTTCTATTCCTATAAACAAAAGCATGCAATATCAAGGCCCTGGCCTTTTCGCTTTCTTTTCTCAGTTTCTTGCTACAGTTAAACCACTGAAATTCAGGCATGTATGCTACCTCACCCCCTACCCTAAGCCTATAGTGATAAGTTTCATGTAGGTTTAAAACAGTGTCCCTGGGGCTGGAGGTGTAGCGTGTGGTAGGGCTGTGAGGTCCTAGGTAGAATCCACAGAGCTAAAAGAAAACCAAGTTCTGTCTTGCAGGGCTCACAGGTCTCCCTATCAATACTGATTTCCTGGTCTCCCATTCCATTGTGTTACAGATTCTTCTACTGCACTAGCCTTGCTTTAGTTTACTGATCTGACCATTTAGCTTTCTGGAACAGTGCACTTCCATCTCATTCACTTCACACAAAGATTATTTTACTAGAGAATCTCTATTTTCCCAGACCAGTTCTTCTGTTCTACTCCCTATGAGGACTGTTTTGCTTCTCTGAAGCCCTATATTATGAAAATGCACTTCTTAGATCTTGTATGGAGGGAAGCCTGATGAGCTGACAAGCCCACCACTGTCCTCTCACTTTACCACCACTGCTGAGACCAAGATCCTTGAGGGCTTCCCGTGGCCTAGGACTGAGCACAGCAGGGCTACCAAGGTAGGCCCGTTCTCTTCCTCTGGGAAGCTGAAGGCATAGTAGAGCTTCCTTAGTCTGTACTGTAGTCCAAGACTGTAGTGTTTTCTTATGGCTTGTCCTCAGTGGTCTCAGCAGTATTGAAGTGGAGCAGCTGTTAATGGTTGAGCTCTATAGTTTGCATGGATTACTCCTATCTTGGGTGAATGTGTCAGCTCTGATGGAATGGATTGGCTCCTGGGAGAGTGGATTTCATAAAGAGTGGTCACTTTCTGGCCACTTTTTTAGTGCTTACTCACTCACCCACTTTTTCTGCACAGAGCTTTTTCCTTTTATGCTTCTCAGCCAGGGAGCCCTTCCCAGGAATGTAACACTAGGTTATTTGTACCCCTCAGCCATTAGAATCATGAGCCAAGCCTCTTTCTTTATAAGTTATCCAGCCTCTGGTGTTTGGTGATAGCCAGACAAGAAGAACTATGACAAGTCCTCATCACTCCTTCCCCTTTTCCTGTACAGAACTGCTTCATCTGCGGGTGGTGTCCCCTGTCTTCTTTAGGCCTTCCCTCATTTTCACAGTTGGGCATTTTCCCAATAAATCTCTTTCATGCTCCATCTTGTCTTCATATGTTTCTTGGAGGAACTAAACTAACATAAGCATCTGTTACGGTGACAGATTTATATTTATAGGTACAATTATTTGACACATGCTTAGCTCCCAAGATTAGGCTAGAGTGGCAGAGACCAGATCAAGAATTTATTTGCTTTTGGCTTCTCAATTAAATCCCAGTACCTGAAACACAGTGGGAGCTCATAAACACTTGCTGATTTAACAGCTTCATGAAATGGTTTGAAAATAACTTTTGATAGAAAAGTGGAAGGTATAGTTAAATGTAATATATGGTTGCCTTAGCCATACTTAAAACTAATTTCAGAATTAGAGGCAAAATTTGTGGAGTGTTTCCTGGAAAACCAAGTAAATAAAACCAAGTAAGATAAAGTCAGTCCATGTAGTACATGTGGCAAGTTGGGAATTTAGATTGGATCACATGTCAGTGTACTTATCGGAGGGAACCCTAGCTTCTTCCCCAAGTCATGATGGTTTGATAATGGAAAACCACACTAAGGAAGAGATGGTCAAAACACAATTAAAGACTGACAACCTCAGAAGCTGTATGCATTGAAAAATGATTGAAATCTACAGTTTTTTCTCAGGATTATTAAGCAAGTTGCTTTGCCTTTTCAGATTTTGATATAGCCGTTTGGATCATGACTGAAGAAGGCACTTCTAGCTTAGACACTTCTGGGTTTTTAATAAAGGGAGGCAGTGGTTAGAGGAGGTGTGATTTCCTTCTTGTTCTTACCTGTATTTGTAGTTCCTACCTCCCTGCTTGCTTGAACGAGAGAATAAAACGTGAATGGAGGACACATCCTCTTGCACCTGGGTACACACAGTTTGTGTCAGGGTCCTGCTCTGGGCTCGCAGGGAAGGCAGGAAGCAACTGTTTACCTTTAGGGAGCGGCTGGGTGATCCTACCTGTGTAAACAGCCACTCACCCAGCTGTCAAGAGGAGCAACTGAGAGAGAAGATACATTTATTCTTTGCTTCACACTAATGATCCAGAAATCCCAGTTCCTCTCTGCACTTTTCCAAGCACTGGAGAGTGGGAGCCATGCCTCTTTCTAAACTACCATGGGGTTAGACTCCCACCCTTACCCTTTCGCTTTTGCCTTTTTGCTCTTACCCCAAGTAATTTTTTCTCAAGTCACCCCAGAGGGGAAATGCCAATATCCGAAGTTACCCTATTACTGAATGGTCTTGCCTACGTTCTGCCTCTCTCCTTCCATTAGAAAATAAACAATTTGAGAATAAATTGTCTTGTTCAGTGTCTTATGCCCACAACTGAAAGAGTCTCTGTGCTTGGTGGGCTCCTCCAGAAATGAATGTTGGCTGAGGGGCAGATGCGGCTCACTGTAAGTTGTCCTAGTGACTAGGGTGAAGGATAGTTGCCAGGAATTCCCACCTCTAACGTCACCTCCCTGGGTTAAGTAGGCATTCTGTACTCAGTCACAGCATGCCACTTTCACAGTTTTTGTCACAACTACTCTTAGGTAGTATATTCCTTTAATTTATCTCTTCCCTTTAAATACATCTACTAAAAATTCAAATTGTATGTCATAAGTGAAAATGGAAACCAACATCACTTTCAATAAATACAAAGTAACCATACAAAGCAATATAAACTTAATGCCAAAGAAAAGTGGGTGGAACTCTAGTTTACCACCTTTCTTTCCTTCATAATAGTAGAAATTTCACTACATGTATTTACAAATATTATTTTGATACAGTGTCTGTAGTTTATACCAGACTTCCAAAGGAACTCACAGCCTTTACCTTAACAATTTCAGAGTAGCAATTCCAAGATACTCTTGGTTCAACTTTGAGCCTTGCTAATTTTTATTGAAAGGAAAATCAAACAATGTTAACATACTGTGAAAGAAGTGTTAGCACAAAGCTAAGACTTCCTCTATTATATAATCAAAGCAACTAAAAGTAAATAGAAAAGAGAATCATTCTTTGTGTAATTTAATGTCTGTGAACATTAAATCATTTCAGGTGCTATGGTTTATGGTAGAATCTTCAGAAATCCTAGTTAAATGGAACATAAATGATTTAGGATTAAATTGATAAAACAGTATTCTTATTATTTTGGATTAATTTGTTTATCTTAGTAAATATTTATTGAGGGCTATCATGTACAAAGTTTGTGTACAAAGCCCTTGTGCTAGGTATAGGCAACCCTCAACTTACAATGGTACAACTTAACTTTTATTTATTTTTGATGATGCAAACATAACATGCATGCATTTTGTGAAAAGCATTAGCTTTCCCTTTGCTGAGACAAAATAGTTGATACCAACAACTTAAGAACCAATGCTAGCTTCAGAGGGTTTAGTCCATGGCTGGCAAGCCCTAGGGAAGGAATGGCATGGTAGAAGGGTATGGCGGGAGAAAGCTGCTTTGCTCCTGGCAGCGAGGAAGCAGAGCTTCAGAAAAAAAGGGTCAAGAACGTGCCCTTCTGATTCATCCCACCAGAAACCCACTTCCTGTCATCAGGCTCTATGTCCTAAGAGCACAATCAGCTGTGAACCCATCAGTGGTTTAATCTACTGGTAAGTATGGTGTTCCTGTGATCCAAACATCTAACAAAAACTTCACCTATGAATACATGAGGCTTTTGGGGGAACATTTTAGAGCTAAATCATAACATGAGGGCTAGTCTACTGCTGGATTACTCCTAAGTCTTGGATAAACCCCTTTACAGCTCTCAGGGGAAAACTTGGTATGCTTATCATGGCCCTTTTTTCCTTATTGGATTCCAACTTACTCTGGTTTGTGTTTTTACAATGGGACACCACAAAATGAATAGTTTATGAAGAATAGGGATTTATTTCTCCAGACCTGGTGAGAGGCAAGTCCAACACCAAGTTGTTCACAGCTGGTGAGGACCTTTGTGCCGTGTCATCTGGTGCTAGAAGGCAGAAGGGCAAGAGGGCATAAGACAGCAAGAAAGGCTAACACCCACTCTTGCAGTAACAAATCCATTCTACTGATAGCAATGTTAATCCTGTCTTAGGGACAGACAATGACTTCTTATTAGGCTCTGTGTATGAACACCGCTGCATTGAGTTTTAAGTTTTCAACATGAGATTTGAGGGGACATTTTCAAACTGCAATAGTTTCTGTCTTCTCACTGTGTGGTAAGTAGACCACATTGGTGTGGTAAGATAGTGACAAGCATAGTTAATCTTCATTGCTTTTGACAACTGCTTGTGAATCAGATAAAGGACTTGAGGAGAAAAGAAGACTGGATGTTAAGCCTACTCGTCTACCCTTGCCTTTTCTCAGGGGTCTTAGTTCCTCAAGGTCTTTCTGGCTTAGTAACTCTCTTATACTTTTAAGCTACAACAACCAAGTATCTTATCTTGATTTTCAGTTTTTTTCCTACTTAATAGATTGATATACAACAAACAAATCTATTGTCATAGTCTGAGGGATCCACTGTTACATAGGAAGAGTGAGTCCTAAGAGAATATGTAGAGCTGGGCTTATGGTTCAGTGGTAGAATGTTTGTCTAGCATGCACAAGGCCCTGGATGGGATCTTCAGCATCCCAACATATAAGTTAAGTAATTTATTCATTAAAGTAACATGTAACATGAACAGTGTAATCATAACTATATTAGAGTAAAAATATTGATGACTTGTTATAAATAGGCACTGAGATATACCTTCAAAAGGTAGTCACCTTTGGGGTGTGGAGATAGCTCAGTAGAATAAGCGCTTGCCTGGCAAATGCAAGGGCCTGAGTTTAATCTCCAGTTCCACAAATAAATAAATAAATAAATAAATATAAAAATTTAAAAAAAGTAGTCACTTTATTGATCGTCCATGTCTATAATCTATCCAGGAAATTGTGCCATGAAGATTGTAAGTTTGAAACTAGCCTGGGCAGCTCAATGAGATCTTATTTTAAATAGATAAAATAAAATAAGATAGAATAAAGTAAAGGGGGCAGGGATTAGCTTGATGCTCCTTGGGTTTAATCTCTGGTATTGCATAAATACTGAATAAATGAAGAAAGAAGTCACCCAGCCATTTACACTTGTTACTTATTATACTGTATTGAAGTATTTCATTTCCTGCACTACTTATGATTTTATAATATTTGAGCTTCAGTTTTAATAAAGATCTGCTTAGCAGCATAGCTGAAAATAATATGGTTCATTCAGTAAATTGGAGAAATACAAATATCATAGCAAAACAGAAAGTGATCTTCCCTTCATCTATTTCCTTACTTGGGGAGAGCTAAGCTCATAGAATATCCAGCTGTATGGAGAGCACTATGGTATCATGATAAACTCATGCTACATAGTTTATGACAACATATAGTATGGGGGGATCTTTTTCAGGGGTTTCCAGGATGGTGAATTACCTGCAAGGATACAAATTATTTACTGAATATTGCTGTTACCTATTTGTTTTGCAATAAAAGGGAAGTAAAAACTATAGGAATCTTCTAGCTTTCAGAACTTTTGTTTATTTATTTTTATGGCTCAGCCTTCGCTGAGGGCAGGGCTGGCGCAGCATGTGGTGTCTGGGATTGAACCGCAGTCCCTGCAGCCACCTAAGCTTTCCTAGGCGCTTTAGACCACTGAGCCATCCTGCCGGGCCCCAGAATCTTCTAGCTTTAAGAAGAAATTTACTTAGCCAAACTAACTTTAGCACATAGACTGCCTTCTTGGTAAGATAGGCACACATCCAGAAAGTGCTATCTTTCATATAAAGGCTTACTTTAAAAACTCATTCAATTGTCTCACTGTGAATATTGAAATTAAAATTTGTAAGTTAATATTTTTCTGAGCTAACTTTTAAATTTTTTTCTTGATTATACCTATATTTCTAGCCTTTTAAGATGATTGAATCTGAATCTAGAATAACTAATGCTCCCATCATTTTGTCGATGAAAAACCCAGTGGACACTTCTTTTATTTTACTACTTTGTAAAATATCAGAAACTGTTTTTAAAATTCAAAATCTAGAGAGAATAAAGTGAGATTTTACTCAAGATACAACCATTGTTAAATTTTTCTTGTTTTGAAATTCTGTACTATATGTATTCTTACTTGTTACTGTTTTTTTCTATCTTTGTTTCTGCTATTTTTACTCTTTAAAATAAAAAAAAAAAAAAAGATTTCTCTCCAGTTGCTAATAATAGGTCAATACCTTTCTGTATGACTTTTCAATCTGCTTCCAATCCACTTGGCATGGTATAGACTTACCCACATTTCCTTATTCCTCTACAGTTGCCAATTATTTTGTTTCTGATCAGATCTTCTTGGTGAACTAACTTAGACACAGACCATAAAAGGCAGCTCCACGTACTTCCTGACCGATTCTTCTGACTCAGTAGATAAGACCAAAAGTGAACACAGGATGGACACTGGACTAGTCAGATTCTCTTTCTCAAATTTGCCAAAGAGATGCAGAGCCTAATTCCATTCATGGGGTGGGGGTGGGGGTCGTGACAAACACAGAGGTCATGCCCCTTAATGCTGAGGTCCCCATCACAGGGCCTCCGTGATGGGCTGTGTACCAGAAAAGGAACGGGGACTGACCTGCGAGGAGAAAAAAATAAAGTATAGTATCCAAGCTGACAAAAATAAATTTGAGGACAGAAAAGGTAAAAGATGAAGAGAATAGCGTAGCAGCCCATTGACTTCCAGGTTCCCATAAGCTAGAAGTTTATAATCTGTACTTGATAGCTTAAAAATAAACTCCCGTTTAGTTCAAGCAAATTTTGTGAATTTAGTTTTCTCTCCCAAATTATATGTTGAAGCTCTAATCTCCACTATGTCCAGAATGTGCCTGTTCTAGCAAGCAGACCATTTAAAGATGTGGTTAAGTCAAAATAAGACCCTAATCAAATCTTATCAGTGTTGTTATTTCATTTTTTAAATGTGTTTAGCACAGGGTCTTACTACATCGATCAGACTCATAGTGACCCTCCTGTTTGCAGCCTCCCAAGTGCTGTGATTACAGGTGTGCACCACCATGCCCAGTCTTTTTTCAAGGCATGTTTTTTTTTTTTTTTTTATCAGTGTTGTTATGAAAAGAGAATGTTAGATACATAAAGAAATAATAGGCACAAGTGTGCACACAAGAAAGACTATAGGAAGATACAGTGAAAAGTTTAGCCATCTGGAAGCCAACAAGAACAGCCTAAAACAAAATGTCTTTTATAAAAGCCACTGGATCTTGGTCTATGGGGTCTTTTGTGTGTGTGTGTGTGTGTGTGTGTGTGTGTGTGTGTGTGTGTGTGTGTGTGTGTGACTGGGGATTGAACTCAGGACCTTGCACTTGCCAGGCTAGCACTTATTCTACTGAGCTGTCTCCCCAGCCCTATAGTGTCACATAAAGGCTGTCTTATAGACTGACACAGCAATGTAAGTGGGTTCTATTGCTTCCAGTCAGTCATGTGTAACAGAAACTGACTCAGCTGTAGAAGTCCGGATAAAAAGAGATCCAGGGTTAGATCATCAGAGTTTGGCAACATTGTCGAGGTTCTCTACTCTTTCCAAGTTTCAGGACTGTCCTTGCCTCAGTATGTCAGCTCTGAGCCTGGGCTACATCCCTTCATGTTAACATGATGACTAAAACATTTAGAAACAGGACTTCATCCAGAGAATAAATGATCACATTTCCCGAAGTAGTTCTAAAAACAAGAAAATCCTCTTTAGAAGCTTTCCTCCTTTGCATTCTTCTCTGGGCCTGGGGTGAAAAGCAGGATCTAAAGGAAATGGAGGTGGGATTAAGAAAAATGAAGAGGAGTGAATGTGGAGGAAGTTACCAGTGTTTTCCTGGTTCCTTGTAGAAATACTGCATAACAATTTCATGTATAAGATTATCAGGGGAGATTCTGGAAAAGGTGTTACAGAGATAGTGGCACCTTTGTTAATAACTCTCTTCTGAGTTATCAATCCAGTTAACTTATACAAAGACAAAAAGAGTTTATAGCTTTTATATGATTCTAAAAATTCCGTATGCATTCTCTTACTACATATAATAATTTCACAGAATGTGAAACTCATTTATGAGAAGCTCAGTCTTGAAATAATTTTCTCAAAAACATAATGTTTGCTGCTGGAACAGTGAAAAACATGACTTGGAGGCACACGTCAGTGAGTAATGATAGATGAGATTGGAATGGAAAAATAAAGGGGGTGAAATCATAGCAACCTAGTAGGGTTATGAGGACCTTGAATGTCAAAGGGAGGAGTCTGAAGTTGATTAACTATACAGTAAACTCTTAATCTGAGGGATGATCATGATGAAGTGATATTTCAGAAGGCAACCATCTATTGGATTTCAAAAAACACTTCATAGGTGGCTTAACCATACAATGTATGGAAACTGTAGGCGATTTAAAATTCATTCATTTTCCTGCAACTGTGTGACTCTGTATTCAGAAGTATGAATGCAATGATGAGTATGACAAAGATGATTGAATCCCTCTATCAGTTGATATCAGAAGGATGTGTATTCATCAGGATAGGCTGGCCATGCTGTTGTAACAGACACTGCTCTCTCTTAGTGCCACACCATCAAGATATGCTTTTGCTTATGAGAACTCGAAGGCAGGAATGGCTGTATTCTGTTTCACACCTATGTCATCTGGGACAGCTGTCTTCCAAGAATGCCATAAGAGGCAAGCATTTTGCAGGGGCTGTTTAGTGACTCTTTGTTATCTTAGTCTACATGTTACTTCTGCTCAATGTCTGGCACTGGTCATATCATTGTAGGCAGCTGAATTAGATAGAAATATTATAGGCAGGTAGACAGGGCCAGGCCCTCAAGAGCCAATATGGAAGACAAGGTGACTTTACAACTTGGAAGAGCCGGACAGACCCCTGTTGTGGGTCAGACCTCAAGACAAAAGAGGAAACAAATGTAGCCACATACTTCCCTAGGAAGGTAGCTTCAGTGATTGATATTCTAAATGAGTATCAGTCACGTTGAAAGAGCCCAAATGAGTCACAAACCCAGATCCAACAAGAAAAGACCTTGTTCCACATTTGTGCCCACTTGTTGCATGACTCTCTTCCCCATTTGATTCCCATTTAATCAATTTTACTGAGCAATGGTGCTTGTAATCTCATTGTTCGGCCATAGCTTTATCCCACCTTATGCCCGTGCTCTCCACCACCTCAGACCCACCTCACTATATGGTTTTCGTCTATGAAAGTTCCTAAAAGGAAGAGTTTCCCTGGGACCACCCACTGGAGGAGGGGGTCTTGCTGTCCTCTCTTGGATAGGAGCTTTCTTTCCCCTCAATAAATAGGCCCTGCTCATAACCTCAGTTTGTTCCTAAAATTCAATCTTTGGTTTTAGAGAACATGAACTCGTCCCAGGTCAGGCTGGGAAATCAGTTTTACCTGTATTATTTGGAGTTTCCCTAAGTCATTTGGAGGTCATCCACCAAGATCATTTCACCCTAAATGATCTCTCTTCTTCTTCTTCTTCTTCTTCTTCTTCTTCTTCTTCTTCTTCTTCTTCTTCTTCTTCTTCTTCTTCTTCTTCTTCTCCTTCTTCTTCCTCTTCTTCTTTTCTTCCTGCTCTTCCTCTTCCTCCTTCTTCTTTCTTGTATTTTTAGGGTTGGGTCTACATGATACTCAGGATCTCACTACTAGATCAGACTTGTAGCTATCCACATGTTTATAGCCTCCCAAGAGCTGGGGTTACAAGTGGATGCCACCATGCCTGGTCTCAATTGCCATTTCAGCATGCCCTGGGGCGGTACTGGCATGGCAGGTCCTGGGGCTGAACCCCAGCCCCTACACCTGCTTGCAGATGCTTTAATCCACTAAGCTATTTGGCTGGCCCAATATGGTCTCGTTCCTAACAGCAAGAAAGGGAAGTACATGGTAGGGAGCATGTGAATACATGGTGTGCATTAACTGTCTCTGCCACAAGATTTTTTCTTACATAAAACTTGTTTCTTTTTCATTCACTTGCATAGTTGTACGGTGCAGAGAGTGGTTATAGAAAAATCATTTTGATGACAACTTCAGCTTGAGGAGAAAAAGTATATTAGCTTGCATCTAGACTGTGGGCTTAAGAAGATAAAGAATAACAAGTCACTGCTAAAGAAAGGTGACGTTTTTATTTCTTTGCCCTGCAGTGATATAATAGGGAAAAAAAAGTCTCAATTTGCATCACTTTGCCAATATACTACATTTGTGCCCTTGAGCGAGTCATTTAACCTCTATGTGTCTTGCCCTTCCAAATACATCTACTCAGAGAGATGTCATGAGAATTAAAGTTGTCAATACACAAATGTACACTTCAATATATAGGCATGTATGTAAACATACAATAGCGCCACACCTGACACACACAATTAACTCATTAAATGTTAAATGAGTTTCCTGTGTATGGGTCAAAGCAAATGTTGGATCAGAATTTCTAGCCATGATTTTTATGCTGTCCTTTCTGCAGCCTCTTGTATCACATGCGACTCAGCTGCCAGGTTTTCAAAAGTCCATCATGTCTCACTTGCCACCAGTCCCCTTGGGAACTTCCCAGTGTCACTGTGCTCTTCCCTGCAGTGTCCACTGCTCTAGCTAAACAGTTTCACTTACTGAGAGTTTTGTTAAGTTTCTGGAAAATTCTTTCCATATCACTGAGTATGTTACTATAAATTTTTGGAGGCACCTTCCTACCAAGTCTGTCTTTTCAGGAGGAACACACTGTTTCACCTGCTGATGTCACGTCTTGCGTCTGACCTTCAGGGCCCAGTGGAAAAGGAGTGGAAGTGATGTGAGCAGAGACCTGGAAAGCCAAGCACTGCTCTGATTTAGCTCTACTTCAGCCAAAAGACCAACGTGCCTCAGACAGAAGCATGTGCTTCAGGACTATTCTCAGAAAGAAAATGTGGGGGCCGGTGAAAGAGCTCAGTGGTATAAATCACCTACTTAGGCAAGCTTAGGCAACCACAGGGACTGAGGTTCAATCACTGGCACCACATGCTACACCACCTCTACCCCCAGGGCAGGCTGAGCAGGCCATAGCATAAATAAACAGATAAACAAATAAATAAATGAAGTTATTTTTTTTTAAAAAGAAAAAGAAAATGAGCAAAAGAGCAATAGCTGATGGGTAGTAGACAAAAATGTGGTGGAGAAACTGTCCTTTGTGGCAGTATGTCAGTAAGATTCCAGAGGTTACTGATGGCTGAAGCATTATCTATCTAGTAGATGGCTGATACTACTCCGGGTTCCTATCCCGAACATAACTGCTTCATAACTTTTTATTTTTTGCACGCGTGCCAAATCTTTCCCAGTCAGCATCCATTAAGGCACTGCACCACCTATACAATCTCTGCCCCAAACCCAGCCTGATAAATTCTTTGTCTGCCATCCTCCCAAGAGCTGAGGTTACAGGTGGGTGTCACCATGCCCAGTCTCAATTGCCATCTCAGCATGCCCTGGGGCGGTGCTCACATGGAAGGTCCTGGGGTCGAACCCTGGCCCTCTTTGCAGCCCTCCCTTGCTGAGCAACAAAGGATGTCCAGTTACATGCAAGACTCGTTAAGCTCCCTTCTTTGGCCTTGAGAATTGATCATTTTGAAAGAGTCCAGCTGGAAAGTTAGGTCTTTCATGGCTCTAATTTTGTTGTTACTTTTATTGTAGAGAATATTTGAGAGTCCAAGCTGGGGACTGTACTGGTCCATCCAGATTTGTGACTACTGCATCCCCAGTAAGTAATGGGAAGAAGCAATTGGCAAAGTAGCCACTGGATCACAGAAAGGAAAGAGTAAGGAAGCAAGGTTTAGCCTCCTTGTTGTGGTGTTTACACATCCATTTCACATGCCTTACAAGACTGGCTTTATATTATTATTATTATTATTATTATTATTATTATTATTATTATCTTTTTGAGACAGGGTCTTGCTATGCAGTTCAGGCTGGTCTTGAACTCACTTTTGTAGCCCAGGCTGGTCTCGAACTTGCACGAATCCTCCTGCCTCAGTCTCCCAAGTGCTAGGATTACAGGAGTGCGCCACCACGCCTAGCTAAGACTGGCTTTATTTTACAATACAGAGGATATTTTGATGAATGGAAGAGACTTTTTTTTTTTTTTTCTTTTCTTTCAGAACCGGGATTCAAGCTCATGATCTTGCACTTGCCAGTCAGGCACTTGTGGTCCTGGGAAGAGACACTTTTCATAAAGAAATTAAAAAAAAAAAAACATTTAAAAGAAATAAGATTTTCTTTTTTCCAAGAGGAAAAATAAAAGTTAAAGACATGATAGCTCCAGGCAAATTGGTCAACAAATAAACAAGTTGGAAGGAAAAACATCAAATATGAGTTTCAGTTTAAGGTCTAAAGGAATCTAAGACTCATGAAATTGTGCATCAATAAGAGAAGGCAACAATAGAGGCAAAGACGGCTGGTGGGATGTCTCAGTGGTCTAAAGTACCTGCTTGGGAATGCTTAGGCTGCGGCAGGGACCGAGGTTCAATCCCACAGCACTACATGCTGCGCCAGCCCCACCCCCAGGCCAGGTTGAGTGGGCCATAATTAAACAAAAACAAAAGCAATAGAGTCAAAGAAAGCAACAGATTGTAACCTGAGATGACTGAGGTTACATAACCCCACAGTGATTACGGTGTCCCTTTTTATTAGCTTTTCCAGCTCAAGATGTTCCAGCTAAGCTCCAGTTTTGAAGAAACCTTCACAGTTCCACTGTGGTCTTCGTCTTCTGCCTGCCCTGGACTGCTTGGGTGTGTGGGTTGAGCAAGTGGAGAAAAGAGAAACATAGGGGTGTCATTGCACTGCACAACTCCAGGGGCAGCATCCACACTAAACTGAGTAACAGAAAAGACCTACTTTCTTATGCATTGAGAGCCTTCCTAGGCAAGAAACACGATGTGTGTCCTGGCCCACATGCACAGACCACCTTTCTATTTGACTTCTATGATGTATTTAACTATTCTTTAATTTCGAGCCCCACTTTAAAAATGTTTTCATATTTTCCTTTTCATTCAGCATACTGTTGACAAAGGACTCAGTGAATAGATAAAGCTAAATGATTTTACCTGTTTTCTTCACAAAGAAAATCTCTTGTGCTAACTAGCCTCACTTCTTTAAACATGCTTTCTTAAAAAGTGCAAATCCTCTGATCTAACTTGTAAACCATTTAATATTTTGGATATACGGTTTTAATGACCATCCAGAAGTCACAGAGGCTGGACAATGGAAGCTGCCCGACTATTGTGCACTGGCTGCAAAGCCATGAGGTGGCTCTTTCTCTGGGGTCATGAGGTCAAGCTCCACAGCATTAATTTTGCTGAGTTTCTTTGTTATAAATAACAAACAAGGTCATTTATTTTCATTTTCTTGTTTCTAATTGCATGCATCGACTCTGGAGGATGAACTTCATAAACAGGTGGCTGGAATGCTGGGGAGAAAACTTGAAATTGTTCCAGAAAAAGACGGCATGTCCCACTCTGGTGAAACAGTTTGATGAGGTAGAGATTTAGTCACTGCAGGATGTGCACCTGCACTATTACTCGGAAAGCAAACACTCATCTGTTTGGCACGCACAGATCTATGTAAATTAGGGGAGATTATTTTTCTGCTAGTCCTTGGCAGTTCTGCGATCAAATGCAATTGTTTCCCATTTCTTAAGAAACCGAATCTTTATTAGACTCAGTTCTTTTTCTAGGTTGCTTTTCAGTTTCATTGTTCAGTGGTTATTAAAAATACCATGCCATATAAACTAAGACTGGAAACATGGATCATGATCAAAAAAAGGGTGTCACTGGAGGTTTCAACTATGAAAGATGTTTATTTGAATTGTATCAGGCTACCTAGAATGCTATACAGATTGATCATAGAAGGGTGTAGTGAATCCATCTAATGATTTTCTCTCCTTATGCTCCTATAGCTATGCCTTAGTAACACACACACACACACACACACACACACACACACACACACACACGAGTGCACCCCCCCCACGCATATGCATGCATGCATGCATGTGGACTGACCTCCACTCATTTGCTAAGAAAGTACTGGATCTTTGGCTCCCATTGTTCAGACAGTGGTCTTTGTAGGCAGCACTGCGGGGCTCCTTCTGCTGTAAACTGTCTGGGCTTCCTGATTTTCTCTCCCATATAAACCTCCTCCCCCATCACTACCTTTGTCTGTTTGGGGGAAAAAAACCTCTTCTACTTGAGAAAAATAAAAACTACCCAGTATTTGTTTCTGGAGTGTAATTATAAACTTCATTGTACATTCTTCCTGGCTTTGATGCTTATCTTGAAGAGTTCAGTGAAAATAAATTGTTTTTATGAAAGCAGAGAAACCATTTGATAAACACACTGTCTCTGAAAATTGTTCCTGCAAAAGAGGTCATTCTTTCACTCTGGAAGAAATAGAATATATTTCAGAATACAGGCAGGACAGCAGTTTAGGGTTTCTATGAATATAGGATATATATATATGTATATATATATATATATATATATATATATATATATATATATTTAAAGATAGGGTTTAAATGCACTGAAAATTGCATAACTCTTGATTGTGTTGAGTGTACTGGCTTCTAAAATAGCTTTGTTGAAGACTTAGTTGTGTCACAAGCAAATACTTAATTCACTTCATATTTCTAGGAATGAAGTCTTGGCTTAGTACCTTTTCACATCTAGGGTTTTTGGGGTTACTCTTCTATAATTATTATGTATATGTCAGAGCCTATGGGTATATCTATTCTTAGTAAAAGTAATAATCCAGAGGAAGATGATTAGTTTTGTAGAGCTTTTCTCATGCTTGGTGGTACAGAGACCAATCTGCCCCAAATAGCTTTTAGTTATATGAGAAGTGGCCTTGTGGATACAACTGAATATGTCTTTATTATCATGAAGGAAAGGATTTTATACATTTGCTCACATTTTTGAGCAAAATAAAAATATTAGAATAGTTCCAGTTCCCAGACCAAAAAGTTTAGGTTCTTCAAAAACTGAACCTAAAAATAACTCTGCACGGGACCCCCCCATACACACACACACACTCTAACTTCTGTGTGGAACTCTGTTCGCAATTAGCTGTAGGTACTGCAGTGGAAGTGTGTAATGAGGGCTTGTAATTCTTTCTACATACAATATGTATAGCTATCTACCATAGTCTCAGGATAATGATCGTGAGAGCTATGATATTTCTTGATTTTATCTACCTGTAATCCAGACTATGGGTGTGAAGTGTTGATTTTCTGGCACAAAACTCTCTTAAATTGAAGAGATGAATTATATACACTTATTAAGAATCCAGACTGGATGGGAATGTTACTCTTTATGACATGAAGCCAAATTCAGATATAAAACCAACGATCAGATGTTTTACCAGTATAATACACTAGCTGTTACTATGGAAATGGATGAGAAAAAAAAAAAAAAAAAACTCTGAGTAGCTTTGGCCTTGTTAATTTCCATTTGAAGCTGCTGTTAATTTGGCTACATTACATATTGCAAATGAGGATCATAATATTTGGATAGGACTTTTCATCACCAAAACTCAAGATATTTAGATTATATATAATGTTTAATAGTATCCTCAGCTCATCTGGGCAAGCAGAACATGAGGGGTTAAATTTCTTTCACAGTTTCATGAATGTAGGAGTCTTAGCAAGATTTCTGCTTATAACACCCAGTACATTTAGCTTAAGGCAGTTCTCATCGGGACCTTCTTGCTATGGAGCAAGATAAAATACAGAAATAAAGTTTTCAGAGTTCTGCCAAGATGTAGTTTTTTTTTTTTTTTTTTTTTTTTGAGACACGGTCTCACTATGCAGTTCAGGCTGGCTTTGAGCTCACTTTTGTAGCCCAGGCTGGTCTCGAACTCACAACGATCCTCCTGCCTCAGCCTCCCAAGTGCTGGGATTACAGACGTGAGCCACCACGCCCGGCAGATGTAGTATTTTTATTATTTAGAAGTTGGTGCATTTTTCCATTGTATGAAGAAGAGGTTCTTCAGCAACACCAACTATTCAATTAGAAACAAGATAATAAGAGTGACAGTTTTGATCCAAATCATGTAAAAACCCTAAAGAAATTTTCTTTTGCTCAAAAGTTGACGTTTTGGCTATAAATGGATTTTTCTGCTGTCCTTCTTAATAACAGTGCTGTTCAGCATAAGTTCAAAGCATAGTTAAGATACATTGTCATGGAAGCTTCTTCAAATTCAAGACTTAATATAAAGGAAGTCTTTGTTTATGGCATTTCATAAACAATAGTGCTGACAGTTTGGAAAAGGTATAGCCCTTAAATGACATATAACATAACAGTTATAACTGTCTTAATATTTTAGAGCACTGTTTTAAATTTTTTAATGAATGAGAGTAGAATTCACTCCAACTCTTAAAGTCAGATGTATTTCAAATGTAGTGGAGAACTTAACCAGATCAGCTCTAAATGAAAAAAAATATATAACCCTAGTTTTAGCATACATGAAGAGACTAAAACAGCAGACTACTCTTCTTCCCTAAGGTAGACTGCTCTTCCTGGGTACACTCTTCAAATTCTCTCTTACCAGATATCCTGTAAATAATACTCCACTAGTAAGTTTCCTTTCTTTTCCTACTTCTCCCTTTCTTCCTTTCCTTCCCAAACTCCTTGTGAACATCCTTTCTTGAAAGAGTACTTTTTTTGTTGTATTTAAGGAAGGGTCTACAGGGTGTTCAGGGTCTCACTACTAGATTGGACTCATAGTGATCCACATGTTTACAGCCTCCCAAGAGCTGGGATTACAGGTGCATGCCACCACACCCAGTGTCAGTTGCATCTCAGGGCACCCTGGCGGGGTCAGGCAGCATGGCAGACCTTGGATTGAACTCCTGGCCCCTGCACCTCCTTCAGGAGCTTTAATCTGCTGAGCTATTTGGCTGGCTCTTAAGAAAGTATTTACCTACTGCAAACACACTATACCAAGTGTGATGTGAGGTTCTTGGAATCCTGCAGCAATGAGTACCACCCCCTCCCTGGAGCCTCCCTTTGCAAATTCCCTGGAGGCCCCAACCTTGCATCGTTTATGGTAGATGAAAATTTGTTTATTCGGTTATCTCTTTTGATGGCAGCAGCAGCAGCAGCTGTGGTTTGGCATGGTCTCCAGGTGACAGGAAGGGACAGGGCATGTGTTCGTGGATGTGTGTAGTCCAATTTATAATCTCTTTAGGATTTCTGTATTAGGTTGAGATTGTCTTCCTCATTCACATGCTCCTCAAACAGTGTCTGGCACATGGTGAGCACATAGGAGTGGCCTCTGACTGCGTGCAGATTGGGCAACACCATCAAGTGGGCAGCTTTCCCCAATGACCACTGATTTTTCTCATTTTAAATGCCTCAACATGCACATCTCAAAGCTCATCCTGCTTCCTTTCCCCTCCTCTCTCTAATGAAAACCTATACTCTCAACTCTTGCTCACCTGATATCCTAAATTACAATGACAAAATGAAGACCAGTGATATCTCTCCCCACCTCCAAGGTATTTGCCCCCCCCCCCAATCAGGAAAGGGATTTTAAAGGAAATACATCAGAAAGAGTGGGCAAAAGATGGTAGGATGTGCCTGGACACTCCTGACTTCTGAGAGAGAGCTTCTTGGGAGCGAGTTCTCATTTCAGTACTGCAATTCATTTCAGTACAGCACTTCAGCAGACCTGCAAATCCTGGCCAGGCAGCTAGAGAGGTTTCCACTGTGAAGATTATTTGTCTACCTAATCCTGGAGGGCTGACTACAACTTTAGGTTTACTCTGGCTCTGTAACTTTGATTGCACTTTTCTTTACCCTCTGTAATCAAGTTCAGGTTGCTGCCGATGATGTACAAGCAGAAGCTGAGGAATGAGTGTGTAAATTAGAAAGATTCAGTTTCTGAGATATATGGGATCCTCTTTAGAGCTATTTGGGGTGAAAATCTTCTTCGGGTTCCCCAGGCTGCTCCTCTCTTGTGGCCAGACCCTGCACTACACGGCATTGTTAAATACTCATAGTGAAACTTAAATGATGTTCTCTTTCCCGACAACAGGTGGCCACTGCAACCTCCAGCTCTGATTGGTGGAGAGGGCAGAGGCGCCCAATGGCCCAGAGAAAGGGCCTCCACTTCTGTGTTTCAAGAACTTACTCAATGGGGTGTTGTCCTGATAATATCTCAGCGCACTGCCAATTTGTGCAACCCGCTGGGCCATTAGGGAGCGCCGCTGGGTTGTCAACGTTAAATTGGAGACTCGAGAGGCGACCAAAGCTTTTTCGGGTGTGGGGTTGGGGTGGGGGGAAGATCAGAGTCAAATCAGGGACAATGTGAGCAGTTCTGCCTTTCCGGAACACAAACGGCCCTCTCTCGCAGTCTCCTGATCCACGTTTGTGCTAACAGAAGGGCCAATACACACACTTTTCACCCAGTTGAAGTTTATTTTTCCAGCTTGGTTCCGGAAAGATCATATTGAGTGAAGGGACACACACAGGTGTTACGAGCCTGAGTGTCTACTTTGAAAAACGGAAGAAAGGAAAACCGTGTAATGCTCGTCTGCAAAAAGTTTAGGTCCTGGGCTAGCGAAGGGTTATCAATGCAGCGACGACACTGAGAGTGTCAGACAAAATATTTCAAAATTTCTGCCCTGCTGTTCAAGTAGCTCTAGCAGCTTCTCTAACGTTTGCTTACGACAAGGCTGAAGGCCAAACTTTCAAATCAACTCAGAGCAATAAAGTCAAGGGGGGGGGGAGATGTAGCTTAAAGAAAAAAGGAATAAAAAGGAGGTGGGTGAGTGCAGTGCGGGGAAGTTAATCACCTAGAACCTTTTAGGAAAATGGGACATTTTCTCGTGCAGAGCAGTGAATGATCTCCCTAGATTCAGTTACTCAAACGCCTTTGGAATACAAACAAGAGTAAAGAAAATACGAAGAGAACCCACGCCGCAAGGCTTAACCTGGGAGGCTCCAAGTCTTCCTACCTGTGAAAGGTCAGGCCCCAGTACCCTGTCTGGGAAACACCACAGGTGTACACGGGGTCCAGGGGCCCGCTACCCGGAGACCCTTGCGCAGGCCCGCTGCTGGGCTAGGTGTGTCCATGAAGGGGATGTTGGGGGAAAGACGACGAAAGAGAGGGGCCCAGGGTCTGGAGGAATGAGGCGAGCGGGCAGCAAGGGAGGAGGAGAGGGTCGGGAACGGACGGAGAGGGCTGCTGGCCCAGGGAAGAGGGATGGGGAAGGAGGCAAGTGGGACGCCAGGGGCGCAAGGCTGGCCGGGGCGGCGAGGAAAGGAGGGGAGCGAGAAGCGCTGAGAGGTGGCGGGGACAAAGAGGACCAGAGACGGAAGGGGGGTGAAATGGGAAGAAGAGGGGCGTCCGCGGCGCGGGGCCGGGTCCGGGTCCGGGGTCCTCAAGGGCTGCGCGGGCACTTGAGAGCCCGAGCCCGCTCGGGGTAGGGGCGCGGCGGGGCAGGCGCGCCCGGAGGCGGTGGGGTCCAGTCCCTTCGGGAGCGCACCGGCGGGGCGGGAGGCGCGCCAGCTGCCTGCGGTGGGAGGGGCGGAGCGGCGGCAGCGGGGAGGGGACCAGCGGCGGAGCAGGAGGGGGGACGGGAGGGGGAGCGGGAGGGAGGGGCCGGGCCCCTTGTCTCCGCGGCTCCTCGGCTCAGTCCGCCTGGGGAGGAGGAGGAGGAGCGGGGCCGCCGCCGCCGTCCCAGCCTCGCCCCGCGCACCTGAACTCGCCGCGCCGCCCCGGGCCCCCGCGCTGCTCCCCGCACGCCCGGCCCGCGCGCAGGCTGCCTCGGTGCCCCGGCGGGGCGCGTCCCCCTGGCCGCCTCCCGCTCTCTCGCGGTTCGCGTGGCCGCGCCTTTGTGTGCCGGAGCCGCGGCTCTCGGGTTCCGAGCGCTCTGGGAGCGACGCCCCTCCAGTGCCGAGTCCCGTGCGCCGGTGCAGGGCGCCCCCGGTCGGACGCCCCAGACGGTGGATCTAGTGACTGTGAAGAGGCGGGCACCGACCCCAGCGAGCCCCAGTCCCGGCCCCCGGCCCCGGGCCCGGCTCTGGCATGGATGTGAGGTTTTACCCCGCGGCGGCCGGGGACCCCACCGGCCTGGACTTCGCGCAGTGCTTGGGGTACTACGGCTACAGCAAGGTGACCGGGCCGGGCCGGGCCGGGCCGGGTGGGGGACGGGGCCCACCTTCCCAGCGGGCGCGCCCCCAGCTCCAGTTCACCTTCTGCTCACTTTTCTCTACCCTTTTTGCGCCCTTATCCTCTGCTTTCCGGTTGCGCCTCCAGCTCTGGCCAACTCAACCCCCTCTTCTCTTTTTGCCCCTTTCCCACCCTTTTTTTGTCCGTTGGCCGGCGGTCTTCGCTGCCAGTCGGCTCACCTTTCCCCTAGACGATCCGCTGCCCCGAACCGAGAGCCTCCTGAGGACGGAAAGACGGGACTTGCGAGTGATTCTTTGTTGCTTTTATTAGTAAACACTGTCGCAGCCTCCTGAGTGTGTGGGGAGGAGGGCAGCGCAGGGGTCCCTCATCTCTGGGTCCGATGGTTTCTGTCCACAACCCCCATCCACCTCACCTCCCCCACCCACTCTGGAGCTGGTCCCCAGGAAAGAGAAGGAACAAACTTTTGGTGTGCCCTGGACCGGGGGCAGGGGCAGGGAGGGCCAGAGGTAGTGGGACCTCCGCAGCTGGCCTTTTGCTTGCCTCTCTCCGGAGCGTTTTGGACTTCGGCAAGGTGGTGCCCGTCCCTCCCCACAAAGGGCAAGGGGTGGCTTCTCATCTTTAAACAAAAAAAAAAAAAAATTTGGGGGGGGTTAAGTTTTGCATTTCGGTGATATCAGAGTTGCAGACCTCCGCACTCCGCTACGCCCTGGGGTCACACCTCCTGCGCCTCCCCCTGCACGAACTTCCAGGACGGAGCGTTTCAGGTGGACGAAGGTGGACCTCTGAAGGGCTCCGGCGCAGCAAGTCCGTGCGGGGAGCCCAAGCCGGGGACGCTGGGATCCAGGGTATCTTATCCTTCCTACAACCCCCTAGGGCCGAGCTTTGGCGACACCACCACCCGGAGGGCGATATTCCGAGAAAGAGCCCAGCTCCTGACGGCCTGTGCCTTTTGAGTGTGACTTTCTTTTCCCTTCCCCCTGCTCCTCCCTCCTCCCCCGGTGTTCTTTCAAATCATAGTTTGTTTATGATTCCTGGGATAACAGAGGAGGAAATAAGGAGCCTGCTGAAAGAAAGGTGCTATACAAAACTAATGAATAAATAACAGGAAGAGGAGGAATTGAATCTAGGGTGAGAAGCAGTTTGCTCTGTGGCTGATGGAGGCTCCTGTTCCTATTTGTTTATACTCGTTCCCAACTCTAGTGATGAAGTTTTGAAACACCATTAGGGTCTCTTTCTCTGCCCTGGTGTCATCCAGGGCCAGGCTGGTGTGTGAAACGCGGGGCTCTCAGTAAGGGTAAATGAGGGAACTTCAGTGTTTTTAACTGGTGATTATGGTGGAGCGTACATAGTTTCAGAATTCCAAGAGTAATACATTAAGCATTGAAAAGCAAGCAAGAAAACGCCCATCGCTGAGGCCAGAGTTGAGGATTGGTTTCTATCTTCTGACTTTGGTTTTACCCAGGTTATTAAGAGCTTTGAAAAGTCTCGCATGTATGTTCAGTCAGGGACTTAGGCAGCCTAATTAAGGATGTAGTGTTTCTGAGAATGCATCTAATTGTTCCAGTGGAGTATTATTTATCTCCTTACAACTTAGCCCATGTATACAAGCCTTGTATAAACTGGCCATGCTCTTATTTTTGGAAGCCATTACCTTCTCTAATGTAACTACTTCTTTTTCTGATTTAAGATCAGCAACACTCGAATGACACCAAAATAGAAACCTATTGTACTAATCCAGTCACTGCAATGCGTGGCAAATCTCTGTTCACTGGGATCCCAAGGGTACTTCAAGGGTCCAGAGGAAATTGTGGGTGTGTTGTGTGTCTCTTTATATTTTCCAAGAAAGGCTATTTAGAGTCAATTTAAACTCAAGAACATTTATTTCAGGGAGGGAATATAAAGCTTGAAAACAGTCATTTTTTACTGAGATTCTTGTTCAACTTCAGGAGTGTGGATAGAAGCCGGGTGGTGTCATATTTTCAAATCCACTTATGAGCCTGAAATAACTTACTCTCTTGATAATTTAGCACTGTGATCATCCTAAGTGCTGTAGGTAACCAACTCCTGAAAGTTAGAGCATTCCACATTGTGAGGAATCAAACTGTGTTCATTCAAAAGGGTGTTTCCATTGAGTAGTTTACAGGTAAAAAAACAATATACTGAAACACAAGACTGTATTTTCTTCAAGAAAGAAGAAAACCCACAACTTTATTCCTTGCAATTTTTCTTTGGACACCAAATGTCGTAGAAGGGGAAGAATTAACTTTATGAGTATAAAACAGCAAGTGCTAATTAAAGGTTTATAGTATTTTGTTTCACAGCTGACTTGTTTGTCTGAAGTATGTTGTTCACTGTAGATTTATATTGATAATAACAAATCTAGCATACAAAGACACATTTCATTTGTGAACACCTGTAATTATTAATCTTCTAAGACTTAGCTTTTGATGCCTTCAATTATCCCTCTGGATAAGAAATGATGGATTTAAAAAAGTATGTTGCTACTCTTTCTTGTTTTAATGACCATCTGGGAAACTTTAAAAGAAACACAGAACTCTCCTCTCTAGCCTTAACAAGTGAAAAGTTAACGCTTATCTTTAAATTTATTTACAAACCGTGAATAATAGGGTTTCATTCATTTCTCCTTTTAACAAATGGCCAGAGCCTTTTGTATAAATCATATGTGAGTGTATTATCTTTACATTCTGAGTATATGGATCCTTTTTAAATGTCAGAGCTCATGAAAGTGTACTGTCTAGAGAATGGATGAAAGAGTTTTGAGGGTTCAAAAGTCATTGCAAGTAGGAGAATAACTTCAAATAAAATATAGCCAGGATCATTAAAATCAGTTAATAATTCATGAACCAGCCACTGATGTATAAGCTTAAAGTCACCTCTTTTTTTCTCAGGCCTAATTTCCATTTTAATTTCAAGTGGAAAATCTACTGTTGGAACATTGCTTTTTCTGATGTGGCTAGCAAATTAAACTGAAATCTGTATATTTTTAAGAAGTCTTTATTATGTGGCACAAATTAATTGGTGACCCAGCAACTATATATCTGGAGTTTCTCTTTCCTGGGAGTTCAGTTAAAATTTTTCAACAGTGGGAAAATAATGCATAGAGTATCAATTACCATGCAGTTGTCAGAGGTCTGCCACCCCACAATAAATGTACTTAATGGGGGTGTAAATTAGGTAAAGTCATCCAGGAGGTTAATAATGAAATTGGACCTTCACTAGGTTTTGCTATATATACTTACAATTTTTCTTTTCATTTTAAAACACAGATTTCTTTAAAATATTGATTTCTTACCCTTTTGCAGATTAGTTCTGCATTGTTTTTTGGCCCTCAGTCCCAAATCTTACTTTCAATTATTAAGTGTGTTGTTCATTATTACTATGTATAATTAAGATATTCTTGTGCTAGTGTTTGAGTCCACCTTATTGGGCTTCTATTTTGGTTAACATAAAAGATAAAGATTTAAGTGTAATTTGTTATTTGTCTATCTTCTTGGCACCATGGTTCAAATTCAGGATATGTAGCGAGAGGGCTATGACAGAACCCTTCCACAGACTGCTATTCTCAACTAGGATGAGAACTACGTCTTTTATTTTCTGGGACCCACTATGTGGTGGTGTTGAATTTTGGAAACCGATTGAGAAATTTCCAAATTCTTCCATGATGGGTTTTTAGAAGTCATATTGTAAGAAATAAGATGTTTTTTTAAAAGACTTGGACCATGGCTCATATATTCAAATGTCTACAGAGACAGCCAATTAACCTACACGACAATAGTTTGTGGCCTAGTACAGAACATGCCCCACTTAAAGGGGTAATGTTGCATTAGTAGATTGTTGCCATGCCAACATGTGGATCCAGTGTCTCCTCATTACACAGTTATTTTTTTCAAGAGAGCAATAATCAAGGTTTTTAAGAGAAATATCCTGGAATTTAAACATTGGCAGTAAATTAACAAATAATTACCAAAAAACTCAAATAATAATGATAATTTTGAGGGACTCTGCAAACGTGTTTTTTTCTCTCTTTAACTTTTGTTTTAGAAAAATTTATTTACAGATGAGATTCAAAAATAAGTTTTAGGGCTGGGGACATAGCTTAGTGGTATAGTGCCTGCTTGGCAAGTGCAGGATCCTGAGTTCAATTTCTGGTAACCCAGTCATTTTTAGTAAGTCATTTTATATGGTTACCTTCAACTACGTGGGCAGCTTTGCTCCCATGGTCAGCTTTGTACCCAGTTGTGTGAGTGAAATTGGCCCAAGGAAAGGAGTTGTGTCAGCTTTAAAGCAGATTAAACTTAAGAAAGGATGGTGGTTTCAGGGTGTACTCAGAGTCTTCTTAGAACTTTGTCAGGCTTCATGTATTGTTGATCTGGGCTCCCCTCTACGTCGTATCAAACATTACATATCCTGTATTTAATATGATGTGATAACATATCTGAGTCAAACAGTTGACCTTTGTTGACATTTTGGAGATATTTAAATATGCACTTATTAATATTAATCTTGTAGAGCTTTCTTGGTGTGTGTTGCTTGCATAGATCATTTTCTGCCTTCACAGTTGTGGCATTTTTGTAGGTTTCTGAGAAACTTTGACCTAAGCTTATGATCTGAGGTGATTAGCAGATAAAATAATCCTTCTGCCACTAGCTAGAGGTCTACAAATTCCCTATTTGGCTTTTCCAAACAGTGGAATGTTGATGAACATCCTGTGCTCAGCATAGACAAATGTGCAGTTAGCCAAAGAAAATTAATATGAGTCACTGTAGGTGAAGCCAGTGAATGTATGTGGTCACAGTGTTCAAAGTATATGTTGATATTTCAAGAATTATCTCCTTAGGGCATGAATTCAGATGGAAGCTGAACCCACTTGAGACCTTGTTTTGTTTAATCCGCACAGTACTTTAAATAAAAAAAAAAAATCATCTGTAGAAGTCTTAGCCCTAGAAATCAAGATTCCAGGTTTTCTTTAAAAATAACACTAATTTGGAGACAGTGACCCTCTGTTCATTCCTGTGTTGGAGCCCTTCGCATGGGCATGCATGCCCGGATGCACCACAGACCTCTTCGTCTTCTGTTCTCCTAGGAGGGTCCTCTGTGTTCTTCTCAGGTCTTGGGAGGCTTCCAGTTTGAAAACTTTGCTTAAGAGATAAAATTAAATGTGCAACACATGGTGCTGAAACCTAGTGAAATGAGGTTACTGTTCCTGGAGAAATGATAGACCATGCATACTTTGTGATATGTAAGGTACACTGAGAGATGGTAAGAAGTAATGTGATTAGTTTCTGTCACAGTGGTTCTCAGTCTTTATCATGCATGAGGATTGCCTAGAGAACTTGTTATAATGCAGACTTTTGGACTTTTGGAGATGCTGATTCATAGGTCTGATGTGAGGACCCTAGGTGATGCCACATTGTGGGACTGCAGATATACTTGATAGAGTTTGCTCTTTGTGAGTCTGTTAGTTATAATGCTGCAGGCTGCAAATAACACAGAACATAACACATAGTGATGTACATGACAAAGATGTATTGGCTTAGAAAGTCTTTAGGTAGGTAGGTAGGTCAGGCTTTTTGGATGTCTCAGTTACATCCTCTGCAACTCCTGATGGTCTTTTCATTCCACAAATCTTGGAGTTTGAGCAGCTATCTCATTGGCTGAGCATTGGACATTGTTGTAGCTTTGGACTTCACACCCTTACGTGATAGTGCACGAAAATGGAAGTGAGATGGTGGGGAGGGTGGGGTGAGGATTGGGGAGAGTGGTAGCAGAGAACATTTTCCCATCTGCACATCTCTTACCAAGAAGGAAAAGATTTTTCTCTCATCTCTTCACTATTTTATTGACCAAAGAAGGGTTGCATTGCCCATGATACATGATGGGTGGTTCATTGGCAAAGAGGGAGATGCCTCTGGTGGGTTCAGACTCAGCCCATGTTTTTTCCTGGGGCTGACCACTGCTCATGGGCATAATTGGTCCTGTTCTCTGTCAACAAGGAAAAAGGCTGTTGAAAAGAACTAACAGTATCTACTCCCTAGTGCCTCTGGTGAATTTTGAGTGGGCCAGTGGTTTGGTTGTTCTACTTTGGGAAAATGATTTTTGGATGGATTCTTTAGGACTTGACCAGTGATCTAGGGAGAGCACATAGGGCACATTACACAATTGTGGTAAGTTGTGAGAAAGACTCAAACCAGGGTGATGTGAACAAGGAGTTGGCCACAGCAGAGAGGAGGGCACTCAATAGAGCATCTCTTAGTTTGGGAGGGGAGAAGAGACAGATGACTAAGGGTCTTTGAACCTAAGGAAGGAGCTTGAGTGGTGGGGCCTGCGGTTTACCTCAGTTAAGAGCCTTCTTGGGTTAACATAGTCAGGCTCAGGGACCAGGGTTTGATTCTAGCCATACAATGCCTTACCAGATCCCACCCATAAGACAACCTGAGCCAGCCCACCCCCCCAAAAAAAGAAAAAGCTTGAGTGGAAGTAGATCAATTTTGAAGGAATGATAAAGCCAACTTGGGTTGTTTTGATTGAATAGGTACACAGAGACACACATTGAGGCTCCAGAGAGCATCCATGGCTGAGGAAACTAGTTGGGCCCCACCTGTATGCAGTGCTGTGATGCAAATTGACTTGTTTCACTAGAGTAAGCAGGCTGGAGATGCCGGACGTAGCTTTGTTCTGGGGGGTTGCTAGTGTTGCTAATTCAACTCCCCAGTTAGTAAGGGAATAACTGAAGAAATAATGCATGGAATTCAAATTATTTGGAAATAGGACTCTACCATTAAAATAATGCTATAGAAGAGCAGAGAGAGAAAGAGGGGGAGGGGAATGGAAGAGAGGGAAGGGGAGAGGAGAGGAGAGGAGAGGGGAGGGGAGGGGAGGGGAGGGGAGGAGAGGAGAGGAGAGGAGAGGAGCTGGGAAGGGAGGGAAAGAGAGGGGAGGAGAGAGATCTTTACCCTTAATAGCTATTTGGAAGAAATCACCTTTAAGTGTTTGTTATTAAATGGGAATGGTGCTGAATTTGCAGTGACAGAATTGGCAACCATAGCTGCCATTTATGAGTGAAACATTTTATTTTTTATTTGTTATAAAAGCTAAAATTTTAAGTCAAATTTTGTGAGACATTGTTGATGCCCTATGTGTTTCAGAGAATTAGTTTCAAATGTGGTTAATGAAGAGGGACAGGGTTTTTTTAAGTATGCTTATCAATTCAAATATGTTTCAAATGTAGATTCAGGTCACCTAAAAAAGCAAGCCTGTTTTAACTTATGATGAGTAGGGGGTTTTTATTTAAGATCCATGTGAACCTCTGACAAGTTTTACCTTCTGCCATTAAAGGACATTATTTTATTCTGTTTCCTAGGTTTATTATGCCTTTGATTTCTTATAGAGAGGCTACATTCTCTTAAATGTTTGTGTAAAACACATTAAACCACGGAAAAGGGTCCTTCTTGTATGACTAACATCGTATCTTTAGTCTTAATTTAATTTTGCTTTCTTTATAGAAGAATAGTCTCAGCATCCTGATAACCCATAAATGAAACAAATTGGCCAATAGTAAGACACATCTAGATTATATTCTAATACACATTTGAATAATACAGACTCATTCTTTTAGAGGAGCAAGACTTTAAGGTGGGTCCTTCTGTTCCAAATGGCAAGTTTAATGTGGCCTTATCAACATAGACTAAATTGTTTATATAGAAGAATTATATTAATGGTCAGGAATGAGCTATGAAATTCATTTTAGATTGATATACTATAAAGAATGGTGCTATATTATAGGATTTTGCCACAGTTCTATAGCTAATTTGTAATCATCAAGGGAGGTACTGTAGGATAATAAAAGTTCTACAGCCTCTTTTAAAAGATCTATGTAGGTATATGTAGAAGCCCTGACTTGAAAATTTATGTGAAATAGGTGTGCTTGGTCAGAAGTTGATTTTCTTAGACAAAGGAGGAATTAAATCTAGAAATATTGGGCAGTAAAAAACAAAATAAACAAAAAACCAAAACTCAGTTTATCTGTTTCATAAATATTTTGCCTTCGATGTCTTTGAGAAACTTAATATTTGGTTTATTTTAAAAGTCTAGTAAAGCTGATATGGTGGTTGGCATCTATAATTCCAACTACTCCAGGGGCTGAGAAGGGAGGGTTTCAATTTAAGGGCAGCCTGAGAAACTTAGAGAGACCCTGTCTCAAATTAAAAATAAAAAGGCCTAGTGATGTAGTTCAGTGGTACAGTGCCCTTGGTTCAATCACTAGTACTGGAAGAAAAAATCTAGTAAAAATGTTTAATGGAGATGTGCTTAAAACAATTGTGTCCATTAAAACTGCTTTTGGTTGCAAGTGAGAAAATGTCATCTTACTGAGTCTGATATATAAGGGACTCCTAAGTTTTGTCTTGGGGATAGCTGGATTCAGAATCCCAAGGGTCTGGTAGGACTTTATTACTTGTGCTTTTTTATTAGCCACAGGACCACAAGTGGTGGAAAGATGGCCAGCCACAGTTCCAGGTCACCTTCTCACAGCTCAGCCTCCCCAAGAGGAAAAATTCTTGCTTCCTTGTTTTGGTAACATATCTCAATCAGATCTCACTATGGAGACTTGGTCCCATGATTTCCTCCAGGGTCAAGTCACCTCCAGTGATGCTGATTCACCTGGAGTCCACACCCAGCATAGGGAACTCTATGCTCCTCAGAGGAAAAGCAAAATGCTGATGTCACAATGACTGAAATTGGGTATAGAGCAAGAAAAAAAAAAAAAAAGCCCACATAAGCTGCTTATTCAAGTGGGGCCTGACATATTGAAGTGAAGGATTAGTATTATCCATGTTTATTACATTCTTTCTGGAAATCAGAATCAAACTGTACTTAAAGCCTACTGTTTGTAGTAGGAATGAACTTACTAGAGACTGAGGTTAGATGTAGTTTACCTTCAAGGGACTTCTAGTTTGATTGGATCGATGGAGGGGCCAGGGGAGCATATGTATATTGATGGTGAGGGAGACTATATACATATATGAGAGAGGTGTTTCAGATATAGACAAGTGACAGTGTAGATAAAAGTCCTCCATGTACCAAAATGGATATGAAAGACTGTCATGAGAAGTAATTGGCACAGTCAGGAAAAAGAGCCCAGGGGCACTGTCAAACTTGCACTGGACAAGTCAAAAAAAAAAAAAAAAAAAAAAAAAAAAAAAAAAAAAAAAAAAAAAAAAAAAAAAAAAAAAAAAAAAAAAAAAAAAAAAAAAAAAAAAAAAAAAAAAA
>PVJA010007248.1:0-31284 GCA_004027025.1 Myocastor coypus | reverse complement strand
TGAGTCCAAATTATGGAGACACTGAAATGTCTGATGAAAGATCCAATCTTTTATAGGTATCTATTAGGTAAAATGTGTGTGCATGTTTTAATATATTTACTTATGTATGCACATATGGATATACATATATGGGGGTGTATGTGTGTGTAGGTAGAGGATGACACTTGTAAGTGGGAGCTAATGAAAGAATTTTCAGACACTAAGATTTGAGAGGGTTTGTGGTGGACCAAAAGAGAGAGACTGTTACTGAATAGTGGGCAATCAAATGATCATTTGGTGTTGGGCTGAGGATTGTAGATCAAGGGAAGTTAATCCCTACTTGAAGACTTGGTAACCATTTCTTTGAGATAATAGGGAAGAAAAGAAGATAATTGAATTATCATTTATTTCTATAATACATACATACACACTCTACATATACATAGATGACTGCTCTTAATCCGAGCATCCAGCTTGGTGAAGAAATGGTCAAAGGAAAGAGACCTTGTTGCAGACAAGGAAGACAGAATTCAGCTTACATGCAACAGAACACAATAGCAGCAACACCAAAGTCTTGAGTAGCAGTGGTTTCAGAAGCGTAGATGTTCATTTCTGTATTTCTAGGGGAAAAGTGACCTGGGGATCTTGTAGGGGGTGCACGGACATGGGAGAGCTTAGCTGCTGCTAGCATCTTGTACTCCATGTCATAGTCCGACCAGTAAGAGGGAGTTGGTCAAAGGCATAGGGAAAGTTTCACAAAATGACACATGACGTTTTGTTTACATCTCACTGGTCAGACTGAGTCACACGGTTGTACCTGTGACCACCAGGTACACAGAACATGCAGTCTGTATTACCCTGGGATGTACCTAGCCAAACGCTCCATTACTGTGGAGCAGGGCATGAGTAGACAGGAAGGAACAACATGTAGGCTAGCAGGGAGGTGAGTGATGGGTGAGGACCACAAAACTCTTTTTGACCATTTCCATGTTAGACATTTTGTGTACAAACTGCAGCCATCTATTTCTTTTTTCCAAACTTCAGTGTTTTTGCTTTCCATTACTCCCTGGAGGATCCTCCTCTGACGAGGGAGACATCCTGTGATATCCTTCTAGTCCTTTGTTCAGGTTTAGGAATTTATTATGGGCATTCTTAAATGCTCAGTGATTTATATTCTTATTCATAGAAACTGTAAACTAGTATGTCCTAATTTAACTGACCACCTAGTCATAGACTCACATTCATCTTCAGAATATTTCTTGAATGCTCGTAGCGCTGTTTCTCAAGTGGAAACTATTCCTGACAAAGTTTTGGCTACTAGTCAATCTGCAGCCGTCATTTTTAAAGTGAGATCTCTTGAAAACCTTGGGGCACATCTAGTGTCCTACTGACCCATTGCAGCATGCCCCAGGGGAGAGAATTGTCTTTGGTAGAAGCCCTGGTGCCTTACACGCTTCACTCGCTTACCCCACTGATCTTTTGGTTAGCCCTTGATTCTTTATGACACTGGCACCCAGAAGACCTGTATGCACTGCCTGAACCATTCATTGTGCTCATTTCCTCTTTGTTGTGCACTTCATGTCAGCCTTCAGTCAGTCTCCTCTCTACACTTGAGGGAGAATGGAAACACCATCCATTTCCTTGCAAAGAATGCTGTTTGACTATAATCAGACCCTTTCACTGCATACTCTTTTTGTTTGTCTGTCCTTCTCTGGGACAATACCCACAGTGGATAGGTCAAGCCATTCTTACTTTCTCCAAGTCTCAGGCAAAACAGCCATGCGCTATCTTCACCAGAATTATCTTCTATCTTGATGAAGAATTGGATGTTACCTGCTGTGGACCTCTCATTCTCATCTTCACCAGTCTGGGTCTCTTTTATAGCTCTACTCTTTGGAATAAATCCTTTCATGGGGCTGGGGAGATAGCTCCATGGTGCAAGTGCCTGCCTGGAAAGTGCAGAGTCATGAGTTTACCCCGGTCCTGGAGAAAAAAAAGTTTGTTCTTCTGGAATAAATCCTTTCAGCAAGGTTGACTTTCCCTATCTGACTGCTGGAGTTCTTGGTTCTACAGACCCTTCTTGTATTTCTTATCTTGTTCCTACTGTAGATTTTTTCATCAGTTTCCTGAGTGCTCATTAATTTGTCCCTATTTTTGCTGATTCATCTATCGACCCTCTTTATAAAATAGTTTGCATTTTGATTTTTTTCTTAAACATATTCATGGGAAATTAAGACGCCACAAATAGAAAATCCCATCTCTGTAGAAGAAAATCCTAAAGATAAGCATATGGAGAATAAACAATGTTAGGAAGTCTCACTGGAGTCCTGGCTTGCCTAAGACCTTGTGTTTGTTGAAAGGAGAGATTTACAAGTTTAGGGAGGTGCTGAACTTGGGTGAACACCCAACCAGAGTTTGGTTTTGATTTTATCTGAATTTGAGAAGGAACTCACATCAGAAAACATTCTCCAGATGTAGCTAAAGGCTCTTCCTTTGTCTTTGTATATCATAGAAGAGAGTGCTTCTCAAACTTGAGTGTGCTTACCAGTCCACTAGGGGTCTGGATCCAAGGTAGGTAGTAGATTTGAGAGTGGGAATTCCCAACACCTTCCTAGATGAGGGCTGCATGGCAGCTTGTGGGCCACACTCTTGGTTGTAGAGTTCCAGAGAAATGACTATTGACATACACATTTTTGCCCGACAGTATGGACCCCTGTAGTATCTTCTCTGAAACATATTATGTAATCTCAACTTGAGTCCTCTGTCCTTCTCACTCAGATTCTTCTTACCGTTGTGTGGATCATTTTTGCTCCTCTTTACATTACCAAGCTGTCTTCCTACTTCTTGGAGGAGTTCTCTTTGCCATGACGAACTTCACTCAATCCTGTATGAACATGGCCTTCCTGTGTTAGGCCAAATACTATGCTAAACCCTACGGTGATACTTCAATGAAAACTCTTTAAAATCTCCTTTACATTCCTTGCCCTCATCCCTTTGTGTCTTCCCATTCTTATGTCCTTGATGTATATGATGCTATATGTCTGGATGCTGCTCTAGCTAGTCCATTCTTCCCTCCTCCCAGAGACTGAGTGATTGAGTATCCATCCTAGGCCTTGGCTCCATACTCTCACTTATGCACTTTTCACTTTGTATGTGGTCTTTTTTGTATTTTTTCCTCTTTCCTCTCCTATATCGCTCATATTTGTTATCTGTAGCTTCTTGATAAACTAGCTTGATAAACTTCGTGTTTTAAAACAAGGCCATTTATTTTGATTTAGATGGCACATGTTAGCAATTTAGGCTGGCTCAGTGGCCAGGGTTTTTCTTCTAGATTCTTTGCATGTACACAGTCAGCTATAAGACTGCTGGGAGCCTTTGCTTCTAGAGACTGGTTGCGTGTCTTCTGGGGCCCTCATTTCTCTGGCTTGAGGCCCCAGAGCTTGAGCATACTGGCTTTTGTTTAGTCTCATGTTGGCGGCATTGGAGAGAGTGGAGCCCTGGCCTAGTAATGTCACACTGTTCCTTTTACCACCTGCCATTGGCCAAAGCACATCATCAGGCTAGCCCAGATTCAAAGGGAAAGGAAATATATTCCATATTCCACTTTTGATGGAAGGAGAAACAAAGATTGGTATGGCTACAGGGAGGTATGAAGACTTGAGATCCTTTGTGCTGTCTAACCCAAGGCCTCAAATCTTCATTTCTATGTATGAGAAGAGATGTTTGCATTTTTATTTATTTTTTCTCTTAAATGTATTCATGGGAAATTAAGACACCACAAATAGAAAATCCCATCTCTGTAGAACAAAATGACTCATTTTTGTTTATAGCAAAACTTTCTCAAATTTGCTACTTGCATTTTCTCCATATCTGTCCACCACTGGTATTATTTACTTACTTTTTTACATAAATTTGCTTTTGAATTTACATCCTTAGTGTATGTAGGAGGAGTCTTATATTACTTGTATAAAATTACCCATGTGATAAATGCAGAACTACTTATTTCTGGTCCTGTGTAGTAGTTTTCTGCACCTCATCATTTTACTATCATTAGTTCAAGTCCAACATAAGCCATATGTCAAGCTGTGCCCTCACGCCAAAACTCAATTCTTCCCTTTATTTCTCAGTGCTACCATCATTTCCAGATGTAGAACCAAAACTAATTTTGATTGCTGGGTTTCTTTCATTTCCTGGATGCAGTTACAATGGCTCATCTTCTTTTATAGCGAAGCTTTCTCAAATTTGCCATTTGTGTTTTCTCCGTAATCTGTCCACCACAAGTATTATTTATTTACTTATTTTTAACATAAATTTTCTTTTTAATTTACATGATTAGTGCATGTAGGAGAAGCCTTATATTACATGTGTAAAATTACCCATGCAATAAATGCAGAACTATTAATTTTTAAGTTTATTCATACATCAGTTATATTAATCCAGCATACCTAAATAGATAATGGAAGTTCTGGCATGCAGCATAAGTTGCTATGTCTTCAACTTGACACTGAAGATCCTTTGTATCTACAATCAAACTTACATTAATGCAAAACCTAAATTCCCTAGCAGATATTTAGTGAATTTCCTTACATGATAGAGTTCTTCTCAAGGTCATGGTTATGGCCAGTTTAGATTACAGATTGGCACCACAAATGTAATTTCTACAAAAATTAATGTATCTAAACAAGGTCAGAAGATATAAAAACAGATAATCCAGTTTGCTTTTATATTTTTTGCACCTTATTTAGATATATTAATTTTTGTAGAAATTATTAGCTATTTTCTTTCTGTCTCCAAGCTCAAGTGATTATAGTAAATAAGCTCATGAGGGCATTATATCTTTGTTGTGTTTGCATTAATAACTTTGAATATTGTGCTTCTAATGGCAATGGGATAAAATTATATAATATGAAGTGTTCCCTTGTCAGTGATTATATCAACCTTAGATTCCTAGAAAGTACTGGAATTATGACTCTGTAGCTTCAATAAGTAAAGTATGAGCTTTACTTTGTAATAAAGACACCGAAGAAGCTAAAGCTTCAAACAGGTGCAAGATGGCAGGTGTTTCCCAAGCCTGCAGGTGAAAAAGGATGGATCTTTTTGGAAGGCCAAGCAGAACTTAAGGAAAGGAAAACCAAGTAAAATGAAAGGGATTGTATTGGGGTAGTAAGAAGAGTGCTATCATGAGACAAGAAGCATATGGTGGATAAGAAAGGACTAGAAAATCCTTGCATAAGGGACAGGTAATACCCCTACACATAGTTCCAAGGTGTAAGAAGAAAAATTAAAGTCTGTATTTTAAAAATGAGGTCAGTTCCTCCTTAAGTTATCAGAGGCAGCTGACCTCACTCCATGACTATAGTTGTTAACCAGAATTCCTCACTGTAGCACAACCTGCACCTTAGAATTCAGCTTTCCGGAGAATTGTTGCCATCTGATGTCATTGTTGACACGAGTCTTCATCCTTCAGCGTCTTATCAAGAAGCATGATCTTTGAGACTCCATTGCCTAGCCACATTCAGAAGACCTGGTGTAAGAAACAATGTATTTACAGAGAATGGCCTGAAGTTGCAATGCATTCATTCACACAGATAACATAACTTAATGAGAAGCTGCTTCCAGACCGTGGGAGCTGGAAACTCATGAGGTCGTGTTGTGCACCACGCTCCCCAGTTGCCTTTTGTTGAACTGCACACTGATTAGGGCTCGTTTTGTGTAGAGGGAATCATGAATAATAATTTCCCAAACATCCTCCCTGACATTCCATTTGGAATGTTGTCCATTACTTTTTAGAATATCCTTTTTTTTTTTTGGCAGAACTGGGGATTGAACTCAGGCCCTTCAACTTTCCAGGCAAATGAAGATTCTACTGAGTTATATCCCCAGTCCCTTGAATATCCTTCTTTATATTTGCTAGAGAATCTTCTTAGAAGACTTTAACAGGAAGATTTGTAAAGAATCTACTTAGTTTACCTTGTAAGCATTATTAATCGTGTCATTCTCATTTCTTTCTTTACACTGCCTGCCAAAAGTGGGGTCAAATATGAAGCTCATCTTGTAGTTGTCCAGAACTGCAGAATGTGTATTCTTGTGCACTGGTCGCCTAGATTTTATAATTTTCTTAATTATACCTTTTTTGCTTTAATTCCTGTGATTATTACCCCTTTTTAAAAATACAACATACTTTTAAAAGACACCTCAGTTCCTTCTTAAGAGAAAAAATTAAGTATGAGCAAATACATAGGGCACTTAGGAGTGCAGTGAGTATTTGTATAATGTCAAGGATACTTACATTTTTCTGAAAGGGAAGTTCCCACATTGAAAAGAAGAAAAAGAACTTAGTCTGTGTGTCAATATTGTAAAATTAGAAAATAAACTCTTATCACTTCCTCTTTTGGACTTTTTATAAGGTTGGTGAAGTTCCCCATTTATGGCACTTCCTAGAAAGGGGATTTTTATATTCTCCAGAATGATAGAATCGGTTAAAGTGATGTAAACAGAAATCAGTGTACTTCCTGAGTTTTCCTGTGTGAACTCTCACCATTCACAAAGTATTAGTTCTTGAAAATTCGCCTCGTGATGTAACCAGCATCTCCTTAAATGTTACCTGGAGACTATCCTAATATTGTTAACTGGGTCCATATAAGCATCCCATGATCCATGAGTTGGTGCCTTAGTGGTAGGAAAGGATTCCTTAATTCACTAAGGGCTTTTGTCCTTGGAGAAAGTGCCACCATCACCCTGGCTTGGGAGGCTTGTCTGGTACCTGGTGCTACATGAGCCCTGTTCAAATTAAGAAAAGTAATTTACCTCTTATAAAACTAGCCACCCTCTTAGATTGCTTTTCAAGTGATTCATAGCAATGCAAATGCACTTTGTCATTGTCTTGGGGTCACTGTGTTGTTTAATCAGCTTTCATAAAATTGGAAAACTTGACTTAGGCAACTTTGGAGAACAGCCTAGCATTCCTTCTTAGGTTGTTGTTGGTTCTGCTTATCTAAGGTCTAATGGACTTCCATGACTCCAAATATTAGCAGTTGGCAGGCTGGCAGGGTGTGAGACAGAGGCCAGGGAAGCAGGCAAGTTGCCCGGTTGAAACTAGAGTTCTACTACTTACTGGCTCTGTGATCACTAGCACATTCCTGAGCCTCTCAGAGTGAGTGTTTTGATTTTACTTTGGTGTCGGTTGGAAAGAGTGGGGAGCTGAACTGTGCAAGTCCTGCCCCATAGCACTAATTCCTAGGGAGTTTTAGGCACATCTTCTTCACTGAATGTACTAAGTAAATATACCTTCTAGGGAGCAATGGTAGTATTTACAAAATAGTTTGTTGCAAATGTTAACTCTAACTTTCCATATTTGAAGCACTTTGTTGATGTCAGCGTATTACATTGTTATCTTAGGATATCATTACCATCCTAAGATCAGTATCTTAATATATGGATAGATTGCTGAAGAGACTTTGGGAGAAACATGATATGTTACCAGAACTACTGAGAGTACTTTCATCTTGCATATATGTAGACTCACTTCTCACTTAATGTATAACTTGAGCAGGGTTTTTCAGCTGCGTTACTGTTAATATCTTGGGCCAGATACTTCTTTGTTGTTGGAAATTGTCCTATGTGTAATAGGGTGTTGGGCAGCATCCCATGCGATGCCAGTAGTACTTCCTGCTATAAGAACCGAAATGTTTCTTGACATTTCCATGGCTAAAGGAATATTTTGGACAACTTTCTGGTTTTGTCCTTTACAAAGTATAAGCTGAAAAGTGTAACCTTGAGAGAGTGTAACGTAGAAGATGTAACCTAAGTTACGTCTTTGTTACAAAGGCAATTTATCTAAATATAGGGAAGCTACTGCTCTATAACTTAAAGGAGCTGAAAGGAAACTCCATCACGTTGGGTTTTCCAGAATAGCCAAGAAGTCTGGTGCTCATTCTGAGGAGTATAAAGCCACCAGGGAAGAAGGCTCTCATTCTAGCTAAGATAATCTGCACTTGCCTTGGCACCTGTAGTGTTTCTTCTTGCTCTGTTTAGGAGCCCTCTGGATCAATAAAAATAGCTTTGAATTCATGTGGCTGTGTGATACAGTGGACTAAAAAGAGAAGACCTGTGTTCACTAGAGGAAATAATTGTTTATTAACTGGGGAACTGGCTCAATTACAGTCCACCTATGTGCCTGGGTGCTTGAATTAAGTCACAAAGTGATTTAGAAAGAACTAGTAAAATACCAGTGATTGGTTCTGTGTAATGATTATATTAAAATAATAAGATCAAGGTGCTATGGATTTTGATTTCTTGTCCCATTACTTCTGCCATCATGGGCATACACTCGTTGATGACTTCTTGTGTTTGGTTGTTTCTAGGATACCTGCTAGTTATTCCTATTTTTAGACCTCAAATCCTAAATCACGTTATGATTTTAAGTCTTTTAGCCATTCATTGATCCACTCTTCAGATATTCATAAAATGGTTGCTGTGTATGGTATGGAGCACAAGGAAATGTAAGAGGCAGTTTGGCCTGTTGGAACTGTGAGTTGGAGGGAGGGACCACGTTTGCTTTGTATGCTACTGTGTCCTCTGTCCTTAGCACCGTGTCCGGCATGCAGGAGAATATATGTCCAGTTGCCAGATTTTATGATAATATTTGCCGCTCTTTACGTAAAAGATTTCATAAGCTGATTACACAGTTTGGGAATAATTGGTAGGATATGTTCCACAAACCTGCAGCAATGAGTTTAGAAGAACAAATTCCAAGAAAATGCAGTGCACTGCTTTTTAGTGCCTCCAAAGAAGTTAATTGTGAAGGCTACCTGGTAGATCCTTCCCAAGCAGTTGTCCCTGTGACCCTGTCTCTACTATGCCTGGAATTCCCAGAGGAAAGGCCAATGCTGAAGACAACAATGTCCCCTCTCCGGCTCTGATCAGGGTTTTATTGTCAGGAAATCCCCCTTTTCAGTGACTTCATTGTCTGTGTCCTCTAAACAGCCCTCCCCCATACCCGCCTTCCCTGCTAGCCAGTGATTTCAAGGCTTTATGGAAATGAAAAGTTGCTCTTCTTCACAAAAAAGATTGGGGGAGATAAAGTGATTAACACTTATTTTGTTCAGGAATCCATCTGAGCTACCATCCTTGAACACTCATTTGGCTTGTTGGAAGGGTAATCTCTTTCAGAAACACTGGACAGAACTGACCAATTCATTATGTATGTAAGTCTGCTTAAGAATGTTTAATTCAGTGTGCACTCATCTCCTGGCTTCCTAATCTCCTGCCTTGGCTGTTCTATTCTCTTTGAGTTCCTGCAATTCATTTCTTCCCTTATTATGGAAGCTTTCCCTAGACATTCCAGGCTCAGTGAATCTTGATGAATAGATTTAGTGGGGAAATGCCATCCTCTTTTATTGGGTTGCTGATGACCAGATTGTTCTGAGGTAATTGAACTTGAGGAACTATAAATTTAGACAGAGCAATATGAAAATACTTTAAGCCAGTGGAGAGTATTGGGAGAGTGTCAGAGAGGGAGTGGGAAAGTCTTGCACAAATTAACTACTTTGGACAACAGGCGAACAGCCCCTTAAAGGCTCAGATAAAAACAAACATTCATGGAGTTCATCATGATCAGATAGATATTTACAAAAGGAACAAATAACTGTAGGCATCTTGCAGTGGGATATACTGTGCATTTTAAAACTCTCTTTTGGATTCACAAGACAGATTTCCATAAAGGTGTTACTGTCACTCTCTGTAACAAGGAAAGGAGGAGTGGAAAAAATATAAAAATAGTGGAAAGTACTGGGAAGATAGCTCAGTAGAATAAGGGCTTACCTGGTAAGCACAAGGTCCTCAGTTCAATCCCCAGTACCACACACACACACACACACACACACACACACACACACACAAAATAGCGGAAATTGTTGAACGTTCACAATCCTTCACGCACACATTCTTTCCTAGGGGCACAGGTATTGCATAGGACTCACACAGACTTTCAAATGATGTAGAAGAGCAGGACATAGGAGCCCCTACCTGTAGTTGCTGCCTTTGTATTTCATTGCCCCATTGTCTCTGCTACTAAGTAGGCAGTGAAATAAATTCATGAATGTTTGAGCATAACCACTGATGGGAAATTAGTTTTCCCTTCTGGAGTACTTTGTGGACCCATGGCTGGCAGAATACATGCTTCTCAGAAATTGGTCAGGTATTCGCCATAAAATTTGGTTGCACTATTTTTTTTTTTAACTTACGGTGCTGATTTATTACTAAAGGTACCATGGGCCCCTTATGAACTTGTGTTGGCATCTTGGCTACCGCAGGCTGAGCCCCTTCACCTGGGCTTTCAAAACTACATTTCTGCCGTGTCACGTTTCTTCTGAGAACACTGCCCAAACCTTCTGAGATTCCCCGCTCATGCAGAACTGACATAGCTGATCCAGGATGCCACAGGCTCAGGCCTTTGGGATGCTCCTCAGTGAAGCCCTGCAAATAGTCCCTGCTAGGGTCCCTTAACATTTTAGACAGTGTTTTACATTTGTTTGTTTGTTTGTTTATGTATTTATTTATTTATTTAGGGACAGGGTCTCGCTATGCAGTGCAGGTTGGCCTTGAGCTCACTTTTGTAGCCCAGGCTGGCCTCGAACTTGTATGAATCCTCCTGCCTCAGTCTCCCAAGTGCTGGGATTATAAGTGTACGCCACCACGCGCAGCTTGGAGGTTACACTATTTTGTATCTGCTCTGTTTCATAAATTTCGGTAGATATTCTGGACTATAGATAACTTCCTTCTAACTCCTTTACACTATAGTAGTATTTCGGGAGGAAGGACAAAAGCAAACAGACATAAAAAGCCCAACCCATCAACTAAAATAAAACAAGTGAAAAAAATGAGAAAGGAGAATCCGCCACACTTACACTTCTCCTCAGATAACAGGATCTCAACTTCTGCATTTGTTAGAAAGAGTCTCAAGTCATTTTATCTAGTCAGTGATTAGATTCAGTACAAATGAGTCGCACTGATTTAGTTCGTTTTTTAAATCCGCCAAAGCAATCTTTATGTTTCCTTCTTCCTAGTGTCTTGTGCTTTGATTTGTGAAATCAGAACAGAAACAGAACAAAGTAGGGTACTTGTTTGGTCACTATCACTCCAGTGCTGGAGACTTTCTGGGGAATTTTATTTTATGACAAGAAGAAAATGGGCTGTGTGGATCAGGGAGAGGAGACCAGTATGCAAAGATATAGGTTCCCCACAAGGCAGGAAAGAGGGGCACTGGGAAAGGGGGTCCTGAGAGAGGGGTTGAGGTCAGATTTCAAATGGTCTTGCCTGTCATGCTACAGAATTTAGTCTTTATCTTTGAAGAAGAGAGAGGAGGATGAGTGTGCATTCAGGGTCAGGCTCAGATTTCTGTTTTGGGTGGTGGCCGGGTTTGATGAGAGGGATGGACTGGGCAAAGGAAGAAAAGGAGGAGTGGTCATGTTTTTGTAACAGGAGTTTAGCCCTCTGTGGGAAAGGAGGGCCCCAAAGTGTTCCATTTCCTTTATATCTTGTTCAGTGAATGCCAAAATCTTCTCAGTTCTCATTAAGAGACTTTGCAGTCATGTACACGTACCCGTGGTGATTGGAAATCATTTGCATTTACTGCTCCATACATGTAAATCATAGTAATTTTAGGAAAAAAGAATTACAAACATCTAAAAACCTCCTTTGAAAGCATTTCTGAAATTTCACTGTAATACAGTCGTACTTTCAGGCAATCTAATGTCTTACCAGCATTATTTTCTAAAACTGAAATAGACCACTTTTAGGCCCTATTGGATTCCAGTGAGTTATTAAATTTCACATCTTCCAGGTTTTATTTTTTCTGATGCCATAGTTCAAGATAATGTTTTTTTTAATACTACATACAGAATCCCAGAGATTCATAATAGCTTATGACATCTTAATGTCCACAGTGACATTCCAGTGGTCATATCCAACTGTGATAAACAGCTCTATACCCTATAAAAGAAGGCAGTCACTAAGTAGATGCAGGCAAGGCAAACGGTCCCTCAATCTTATGAATAATGTTACAGATGCTGAATGTTAATTTTGAAGAAAACACATGCTTGGATTTAAAGTTTATGCCTTCAACTTGTAGTCCTTCTATTCTTCCAGAGGAAAAAAAAAATCAAGCAGCTATATTAAATGAATTTAATGAACTGCAAAGACTGACATTTTCACTATAAAAGTCACACTTCATTTAATGAGTAGTTAAATATTGATGTTATATTAAAATACAGGCAGAATAAAAATGGCACAATGGATTTCAAAATAGGAATTCAGGGTTCTTTTATATTGAAAATTTCATGAACTGAAAAGAAGTATTGTTCATCAGAATATCTTCATAAACACAGATATTCCAGTGAAGGAGAAGATTAGCCTGCAGGACATAAATCCCTGGAGATAAACTGAGGTAAGGTTTTTCTTCACTCTTTGATTCTCTGTCAGTCTTGGTTGCCAGGGGATGGAATGAAGTTAAATATGGTTCCTGTCTTCAGTGGTGGTGCTGGTGGTGGTGGTAGGGAATAGAAGAAGGAATCTAGCTTCTATAAACTGATCTACTTGAATAAAAAGTAAAAGCAAGTCGATGTTGATGCCGCTTCTATAACAATAAATGAGCTAGGTCCTGTCCCTTCTCTTTTCAGAGCTCTCCAGTGGTTCCTTGGTGCCTGCAGAGTGAAGCTGCAGTCTCTATAAAAGCCTATAACTTGATGACTGCCATCATCTTTTTTTGGCTCCCCTAGGCGTGGCTCAGCCCCCTCACCTCATACCCTTCTCCTTCTTACTTGAGAACTCTATATTCATTTGTCCTTCAAGGCCTCTAGTGTATTTCCTTCTGTCCTGAATCCTGTTTTTCTGCTATTTTTATGACTTCCTTCCTCATCTTTAGGTCTCTCCTCAGTATCCTCTTCAAAGGGAGCCTTTAACCATCCTGTCGGATTGATTTCTCTTTCCCTTTCCTTTATTGTCTCTGCTTTAGTTTTCTCTAAACACTTAACTTTGGCAAATACAGTAGTTTATTTCGTTGTCTGATTACCCTGTGTTACCTCATAAGGGCAGATGCTTTTGTCTCTGTTGGCCCTTGCTTAATTACCAGTGCTAAGAGCTATGTCTGCTATAGAGGAGGCATTCAGGAAGCACTTATAGCAAGGTGAGGTGGCACATACCTATAATCCTAATATTCTGGAAGGCTGAAACAGGAGGACTGCAGGTTCTGGCCGAGCCTGAAAAATCTGGAGACTTAGTGAGACCTTACCTCAAAATAAAAACTAAAAAATTGCTAGGAAATTTAGAGCAGTGTGAAGATTCTGGATGCAATCCCCACTATTGCCTTAAAGAAAAAAAGGTATTTGTCCAGCACATGATGAAATAGAGGAAAATGGATTTTAAGGCAAAAACAGGATTTGCAAAAGAACTAGTCTTTTTTTGCAGCAGGAAACCAGACTATCAAGAGAGAGCCTGGTATGAAAAGTGTGAGCAACTTGTTCAGGGTCTCCTGGGATTCTTCTAGTTTAGCATGTGCAACCCATGTCAAGTCAAACTGGGTTAGTCACCCAGGAACAGAGAACCATGAGAGTTTACACCAGGAGAAGGATCACAGATGCAGCTGTCATGGGTTCCGGGAAGCTGATATCTTCCTACAGCCCACCTGTCTGTGAGCCCAAGAGTGCCGCTTCCAGAATGCAGTGCTCCTTTATTGAGGTGGCTACAACTGTACCTTGGCCCATGGTAGCTCTAGAGAGTTACAGGCCAATGTTGTATGAACTCATTTATTCAAGGGGAGCCAGAAATTTTAATTTCTGGGGTAATTTTAATTAAAAAAAGACAGGCAGGCCAAATCAGCAGATTAAAGTGCCTGCACGCAGGTGCAGGGGCCAGGGGTTGGTTCCCTCAGTCTCTCATGCCGGTCCCACCTCCAGGGTGCTGTGACACTGGGTGTGGTGGTATGTGCTTGTAATACCAGCTCTTGGGAGACTGTAAACAGGTGGATCACTATGAGTCAAATCTAGTAGTGAGACCCTGAACACCCTGAAGACCCTTCCTTACAATAATAATAATAATAATAATAATAATAATAATAATAATAGTAATAATGTTAATGCTAGGAACTGAAAGGATAGCTTATGGCCTGTGGGCTGCCATTTGGTTGCTTCTGCTGCAGAAGACCCAGGTTTCTGATTCATCAGGAGACAAGGCCTATGGACCTCTGTCTCTATGTGGGTAATGAATATCATTATTACATATCTATATTGTTTGGAGAAAAGAAATACCGTTAGTGGAAAGAAGTAAATGCTTTGGATAGTGTACATGGAATACTATGGACATTTATGGAGTATTTCGAGGAATGTTTATAATTGCTTACCAAATTTAATCTTCAGGATAACTCTAATGTAAGTACTATGAGTGTCTCAGTAGAAAGGAGAGGAGAGCCAGAGAGAGCCTGGTGGTCTAAGTGCCTGCCTGGCAAGTGCAAGGACCTAGTACCACTGAGACCAGCCATGGTGGCATGCATCTATAATCCCAGCACTGGTGAGGCTGAGACAGGAGAATCACTGGAGTGCAAGCTGCACAGTAAGACCCTGTACCAACTTAATTAATGATGAATAATAAAACAGGAAATGGAGAAGACTGAATGTATTACTTGAAATTTTAGGCTCAAAAGAGATTGATGTGTGACTCAAACCTAGCTGGCTAGTTCCACAGAAGGTGTTCCAAGATTCTCAAGCTTTCCTGGGCACAGGATTACTCAGGGGAATTATCAGAACTCTAATCGTTGGAATGCCACAGTAATTCTTGGGTGGTGCCCAAGAATCTGCATTTCTCTCACACGTACCGAGGTAATGTTCATGCAGCACAGTTTGAGTACTCATGCTCTACAGCATGTCAAGACCTAAGGGACCAGGGGCCATTGAAAGAACCCTCTTCTGTCCACTGGATCTTTGCAGTCATACTTGCGTACTCAGAGAATGACATTGGCACAGGTAGCCATAGATAAAAGTAAAATATTTAATGTGATTGTCTGAGTCAGTTTTCTGTTTCTACAACAGTATACTTGAGGCTGGGGTAATTTATAAGGTGGGAAGATTTTCTTGGCTCATAGTTCTGGTGTACAGATTGAGAAACTGCTTCTAGTAAGGGTTATATGCAATTTCAAGAGGCAGAGTGGAAGCAACATGAGCCTGTGTGGAGGAAAGATCATGGGAATCAAGGAGGGAGGAAGGGGTACCAGGGAGGAAGGAATCCAGTCTGGAGAAAACTAACCCAGGCTCACAAGAGGGACACCAGTCCACCTCTCAAGACCCTGCATCCCATTACCTTTACATTGACAAATTCCACTTAAATTTTGGTGGGAACAAACCACATTTAAACCAAAGCAGACATAAAACAAGTGTTATATAAAAAGAACAACTTCCCAGCCCCTTGTGATATTGGACCCCTGAAATTTTATTCAGTGGAATATCAAAGACTTATATTTGTTTCCAAACATCTGGCAAGACAGTGGGATGAGTAGGTATAGTATAACAGGAAGCTAAAGCCAGGCAGTGCTAGGTCTCCGCCATTGGTAGAGGGTGGTGTGGTTGGTTGATTGATCGATTGATTTAGCTAAAGAGATCTGCTTTAAATCATACTGAATTACACAGAGTGCTTTTTTTTTTTTTTTTTTGGTCTTTTAGAGACAGGGTCTTGCTATGCAGTTGAGGCTGACCTTGAGCTCAGTTTTGTAGCCCAGGCTGGTCTCGAACTCGCACCAATCCTCCTGCCTCAGCCTCCCGAGTGCTGGGATTACAGGCGTGCGCCACCACACCCGGTGACATTTTCTTGCGATTTCCCATTCATTCTGTTATTGCATCAGCAAGAAGATCTCAGTTTGGTGCTGATGTCTTTAACACCTAATATTTGCTAATCTCTGTTTTTAACAAGGAGATTGAGCGAAGGAGGGAGAAAGCAGGGAAACATGCAGAATGCAGTTCCAGACTCTACTGTATCTTGAAGTTTGTTAGATTTAAATAGGTTATTTTGCTTTCAGTTTATTTCTCTTGTTACTTATATTCCTTTTATGGCAAAGGAGACTGGTTTTCCATTTATGCTAAACACATTCTTTTGTTAATAAAAGTGTATTTTTGTTCAGATGAATGAATTAAAGAGAAACAATGGCTAACATTACCTTGTTCTTAATTCCAACATTAAATGATTTGAAAAATGAAGTGTCTTTCCCCTCAATTAAGTTCAGGGCAACACATAAACAACAGAACCTGACCTAACTCATTGGTGACAGTTTTTGTTTTCACCTCCCTTTGTGTGAAATTAAGAATTTTTGTCGCAGAAATATCCACTATAATGCATCGAACATGGAATATACTTCATTTTATTTTTATAAATTTTTCAAACTCTTCAATGGAAAACACATCTTGCCCCCAGATGTGTGCAACTGGGATATCCATAACTAAAATTGGCAGACATTGATTTAGAAGGAAGAGCTATTATCTGAGGTAAGTATATAAATGCGAACAGAACAAACACAACATCTAGTAACGTTTCTTGGCTTTTGCTGAGTAGTTTTCAATCTGTGTGTTAAGAAGTAGTGTATTGTATTTTGCATAAGATAAAGCGGTAACCCTTCTGCCAAGCCTGGTCTTTTAAAGTGAAAGTTTCTTGGAAAGATAATGGTGGAGGGCCTGGCAGGATGGCTCAGTGGTCTAAAGGGCCTGCTTAGGAAAGCTTGGGCAGCTGCAGGGACTGCAGTTCGATCCCCAGCACCACATGCTGCACCAGCCCTGTCCTGAGGGCAAGCTGAGCCAGCCATAAAAATAAACAAATAGACAAACAAACAAAAGTTCTGAAACAAGACAAAAAAAATAAAAATAAAAATAAATTTAAAAATTACAAAAAAATAATGATGGAATATGTTGTACTATTTCATAGAAAAGCAGTACATTCCTTGAAAAACTAACTTTTAAATATGTTTAGAGATCTTTTGGTAATTTTTTTTTAGTGTACTAATTATTCATGGATCTGCCCTTAATGTTAGAATTTTGCTTACAATAGCTTGTAAAGTTGCACATTCAGACATGCTGTCTCTGTCCATATTCCATTTTCCTTTGGTCATTGGTACCTTTGCATTTGTAGACCATATTACTACTTCTTACTTGGTAAGAAGTGCAATCTGGTTTGTAAGTCTATCTTCTGAGTGTAAAATACACCTCACTGGTCAACAGTCATGTCTCTTTTATCTTTCATTCATCTGGATTTAACTTCTTTCATCAAACTCCATCTGCCGTATGGATGGAACAAACAAATGATAGAGAACTCTCAGATACCTATGGACAGTTGAGTGAAAGGATATTGGGGGTTAACTCGCTTAGGAGGCTGGACATGCGCATGTGAGCCTTCATCATCAGGTAGCCGCCTAACAAAAACAGAGATCTGATCCTGTGGCACGACTGCCTAATGCCTCTTGGTGGTCCAACTCATAATGTATTTTATCAGTATGCTTAATGAATGCACCAGCCCTTGTATTTCTACTTTAAATAAGATGAAAGTGGTTGGGAAAAGGTAGATACAGATTTGCATGTAACTACACAAGCTAATGTAGGTTTCACAGGCTTTCAACAATTTGTGGCCTCCAAAATATCTGTAGATAGTAGAAGACAACTTAGCCTATCTGTCTCAAAACAGTGCTAGCCAGGGTTGGTTTTACGTGCCTTGAGTGATACTGTTTCCTTTTGATCTTATCGGCAATAGTGGTCCCATGATGCCTCATTGCAGGAAAGGATTTCCTGATAAGTGACATTTTGCCCTTCCCTACTTTCTTCCAGCTTCTAAGTCTAAGCCCATTTGTCATTGTCCTTTGTGTTTACACAAAGGTTAAATGCTGGTAGAAACACAGTTGGAATGATTTGTTCAGCCACAGAATATTAATCATCATTGGAATTAGATTCAAATCCAAAGCATCTTATGAAAGAGAATGGTTGGGAATTAAGTTTATTGATTGTCACTCTTGTGACTTGTGAGAAATAATATCAAGCAAAGTAGTTGCTCTTTATATTATTCAAATGAACATTTAGCCCCTAGTTCAAAATTATTATTAGATATTATTTACCTCTGTTTATACAATATTTTATTTTTATCAAAGTAAAAGTAGATGTTTAAGAAATATGTTGCTGACAATTGCAGCAAATATTAGAATTCTATAGAACACTATTGATATTAAAGCTTATTAGAATTGATGCCATTAGCAATATAGAGAAGATGTTATATTAAATACTAATTTTATGTTATTTAACAAGTAGCTGGCTTTGAACACATTAATCTCTCTTTTTAATTCAAGGTTGATGGTCTGAGTCTTACATATTGTATCTCTGAATAGGCCATTCAATAACTATGCAAAATATCTATTTCTCCCATGGGTATTTGTGCTTTGATATATTCTGATCCTTATTAAATTTAAACAGGATCAAATTTATACAGCTCTGGCAGAGATTTATTAAAATACACTGAATGGACAGCTTGTGGGAGTACAGTGTACTGTAATAACATATGCCTTTTTACCACAGAATAGTAATTATTGAGAATCAAATAAATCTGTAGGAGGTTAAGTATATATGGGAAAGATATCAATTGCAGTTCTCCAAAACGAGGCTGAAATATTTAAAGATGTGTTACTGTGAAAAATAATGAATCTCATATTTTTAAGATTCCAAATATTTAGCAATATTTGAAAATGAAAGTTTTTAGTGATGTCTTCCATTCCAAAGAGGGAGGTGGCTCAACATTATCAGAAGTGTTACATGAGTTTAGCAGACTCCATCTGTAAAGGCACCTGTGTATTTACGTCGCCCCACTTTATATTAAATTGAAAGCACATGTATTATCCTGTTTGCAAAAAAAGAAATCACATACTCTTTTTTTGAAGCAGAAATGTCTCTGTCTCTTTTGGTTGGGGATTTGGGAAAAGGATTAAATATGAAGTAAGACAGATATATTTGGGCCCTGGAAATTGGACTCAGAACCTTGCTTTTGCCAGGCAGGTACTGTGCTGTTGAGCTACATTCCTGGCCCCTTAATTTATATTTTTTAAAATATTCTTTCTTAACTGTTTTTGTTCATCCTTTTAACTGTCTTGGGGTGTTTAGTCAATTGAAATAACCTCTGGGGCTAGGGAAGTGCTTCAGTAGAAAAAGCACTTGCTTGGCAAGCTCAAGGGCCTGGGTTCAATTCCTGGTCCTGAAAAAAAAAAGCCTCAATTTCTTTCTTAGTTTACTCTGTTGGATAGTATTTTCTATAAAGGATATTTAGAACTTTCTAAACTGACCTTGCAGATAGGATATATATCCATCCTTCCAGATTTCTTGTTACTCTTATATTTTATCCTTCCGAAGTGAATTATGTTACAGTAGTCATTACTAATGCTTTCTTCTTCCCCTAATTCTAGACCCCCTTGTTGTTGCTGGAACCTTACAAGAAGAGAGTTCAGTGTGCCAAGAGGGGGCTGTGTTGCCATAATAACCTGTCCTGGCTACCAACATACTCTTCTTTTTCCCGTGTTGGAATCACCTTTTCTGTCTTCCCTGGGTAGATACAGTGGCAGGTGGAGGTAGGCCACCCTTCCTCTTTCCTGCTTTAAAGAATGTGAACATTAAGTGAGATTGGGCTGAAGTATTTGGAAACCAAACAAGTTTTAGATGGTGGGATTCAGAGGAAGTCTATAACATAACCCTCAAAACTGCCTCAATTTTATCCTAAATTATACTGAGTATGGTGAATGGTAGTTGTGAAAGGGATGGGCAATCTGTATTCTGCTCTGTTGAGCAGAATGCTATCTAACAGGTTTTTTTGTTTTGCTTATTTTTCCTTAATATGATATATGTACAGGTGTGTGTAGTTTTGTCGACAATTAATGTTAATGTGTACTTGGTAGTGTTATGTTAGGTTATGGTTAATATTTGGGTGTCCAAGAAGTTCTTGGGTTGGCAAAGCTCAGTGATCTAAAGTGTAGGGACCGCAATTCGAATGAGCTCTGGCACCACATGCTGTACCAGCCCTGCCCATAGGATGGGCTGAGCCAGCCACAAAAAAGAAAAAAAAAAACTATTGTTCTTGGTAAATCTGTTGTAGGAATTATGTCTAGGTGCCATAAAACATGATCTTTAGGGTTTTTTTTTTTTTTTTTTTTTTGAGATATAGTGTTTCTGTAATAAGCTTTACCAGTGTTAAGTGCTGTGTGATGCATTTTGACAAATGCATTTATACACAACATATGATGAATATAAAATTTCAATCAGTGCAGAGATCTTTGCACCTCCTAGTAGTCAGTCCCATGCCTCTAATCTGCTCTGTTTATATAATTTGTGTAATAAGCACTTATCATAAGTTCGCTAAATGAAACTCCATGTATGTGAACGTTTATTCGTATTGGTAAATCTTGATGGTTTACCATATGTTTCTTTTTTTAAATATCTTTTGGAAATATTGCTGATATAATGTCATTATTAATAGAAAGTGCAACTATTAGAAATGTGGGGGTTAAAAATTTATATCAGTTATGTTGCAAAAGGTTTTTGAGTGCCTTTGGGGGCTCTCCATGCTTGGCTTTCTTGCCAGCATTTCTCCTTTATTGCTGCTGTGGACGGAGACCAATTTTTCTGAATACATTTGTGTGATGAATCCACTTCCTTGGCAATTAAAAATTCTGATCTGTGTGTGTGTGTGTGTGTGTGTGTGTGTGTGTGTGTTTATGGATGGAGCAGGCATTGTAATTTGTCTTTGATAGTGTTAGCTAGATATTCAGGACGGTATGGGCCCAATACCTGAAATGTGAACATTGATAGAGAATTAATGATTTTTTTTTAAAGTCTTAATGATCATAATATTAATGTTGGGTTATAGTCTTAGGTATTATATATGCTGCCATGTTGGACTTCTGTGTGAATTTTGAAAGTTATTTTACCTTTGAGGGTAATTGGCAGTATCAAGACTTAGACTATGTGAATTCAAATATCATTTTGGTTCTAAACTACTCAAGTTTTTTAAGAGTTCTTTTGTTCTTAAAATGGATGGGTAGGGCTGGGTAGATAGCTCAGTAGAATAAGTGCTTCCCTGGCAAGCACAAGGGCCCGAGTTCAATCCCCAGAACCGCAAATAAAATAAAATAAAATAAAATAAAATAAAATAAAATAAAGTAAAATAAAATAAAAAAGAAATAAAAAAATAAAAATAAAATGGATGGGTAGCTGGGTGTGGTGGAACACACCTGTAATCCCAGCATTTGGGAGGCTGAGGCAGGAGGATCAGCGCAAGGCTACAAAAGTGAGCTCAAGGCCAGCTGAACTACATAGTGTGACCCTGTCTCAAAAAGACAACCAATCAATCAGTCAATCAATAAAATAATAAAATGAATAGGTAGGGTTGGGGAGATAGCTCATAGAATAAACGCCTGCCTGGCAAAGACAGAGTCCTGAGTTTAAGCCCTAGGGGGAAAAAATCACACATTTAAAAAAAATAATTTTAAAAGCGAATGAGGGGAAAATCCCATAGTGATTGTGTTATTCGGAAGACAACTATAAATACAATCAAAACAATAAGTCATAAACACTTTAGATATTGCTTAATGTCAAAAGAAGCATTGAAGAAAATAGAAAGCTAGTGTCTTTTGCTGTAGGTATCCTCAATACCAATAGAAAGGAAATCAAAAGGAGAGAAAGAAAAGAAAATCTGCTTATGGAGTCTGCTGTTTTATCCCCTTCAAATTTAGAGAGCAACTTGATACTTAGCGTCATGAGTACAAAGCTCTTCAATCCTTTGCAGTAACAAGGGCATATTTTCCTGTTGTCAGAACTTTTGTTTGCACCTGGTGTTACACTTGATCACTGAATAATTGAGTGATAATGACTGTTATTTTTAAACTGAAGCGTAACATCAGGGGAGGATGAGAAACACAAAACACTCCACTTTGCAAAGTGGTTAGGGAAAATATTTGTGTCAAGTATGATAGATTTGTTGAAAAGTACATCCAGTTAGCTATCCAAACTCAGAACATAAGTCATTGTATGGTTTCTTTTTCTACAGCTCAGAACATCAGAGGCCTTTCTTTATTTCATGAAGATTGAGAAATTCAAACAGAGAAAAATGACGAGACGTTAAATACCTTAAAATAGGGTAGGAAACCATCATATCTCGCCGTGCACAATTGTTCAGGACCAAGGACAAGGGCATAAATGTGCATCTCCCCACTTAATTTTTTTTTTTTTTTTTTAAAGAACTTTCATTGCTATACTTTCAAGTTCTTTGCTTGTTTCACTTGCTTATCTTGGAAATTTCCCATGAAATATCAAATAGATAATGTGACAAAACAAGATAGACTTGAGCCCTGCTTTCATGGAACTTGTATTCTCTTGAGTCCTTTGATGGAGTCAGCTGTTATATATGTAGTCTTCTGGGCTTGGCGCTTCTTCCAAGTTAATTTCTATCTCCCATATAAATACCTCCTTTTCAATTCTCATATCTATTGGGTTTTCACTATACTCACCTTCTTATGGTCTTCACAAACCTTTCTTCTCAGACTTTACTGAACTTATTAGGCCTATTCTCATCTCTGCTCTTACATCCATATTGAGAAAACGGTACAGGTGCCTATATTCCTTGTGTCATAAAAGCCTCTCCAATGAAGTATGCTGTGCACAAGGTTTACCAGTTCAGTTGGAGTGGTGCTAAAACTACCTATGTGCAGCTCTGTGTAAGCATCACTCCTGACTTATGATTGAAATGATACCAATAGGAAAGGAAGTTTAATATTTAATTCGAAAGGTATCTATGTAGCCCTTAATAACTTGTTAAACTTCTGTTCTGGGAGGCAGAGTCTGAGATTTTCCACTCCCTAGTGGAAAAACTAGGAGTTGGAGTCTAATAACCCTAAGTTTGATGCCATAATTGCCATTTAGCTTTTGTGCCTTTGTTTACACTACTTAGTATTTTTTTCTTTCTTTTTTATTTTAGGGAAGGGTCTACAAGGTGTTCAGGGTCTCACTACTAGATTGGGCTCTAGTGATCCACCTGTTTACAGCTTCCCAAGAGCTGGACAGTTATGTTCCACCACATCCAGTCTCATTTGATGTCTCAGCTTGCCCCAGGGGCAGGGCCGGCACAGCAGGCCCCAGGATCAAACACCTGGCCCCTGCACCTGCTTAAAGATGCTTTAATCTGCTGAGCTATTTGGCTGACCCTTACTTAACATTTCTGCTATCTTCAGAAATAAAGAGATAATGATAACGATATCAAGTTCATTGTAAGATTTAATAGCCCATAAGGCATCTAGAAAAGTGTATCTAATTTTTGCTCTTTTCTCTGTAGTTGTAATTGATATTTATTGAACAAAATTCATGATACTTTTATTCTGTGAAATTTAACTTTCCTAAATGACAGTTACCAGGAAGGTGGAGATACATATTCATCTCTGACGTGTCAGTGGAAGGATTTTGAGAAACTTGCAGGAGAATAGTTCCATATAGGATTACTAATATTCATTAAACTTCTCACTGAAGAATAACATGTGTAATATTGCATAAATCATCAATGTATAGCTTTAAGAAGTTTTCCAGTTTAGGACTGACCAGATAGCTCAGCTGATGCAGCAACATGGCTTTGATCCCTAGCATGCTGTGGTAGCCCTGCCCCCAGAGGGCACTGAGATAGCTACTGAGACTGGGCATTGTGGTGCACAACTGTAATCCCAGCACTTGGGAGGCTGGAAACAGGAGGATCACTACAAGTCCAATCTCTGTAGTGAGACCTTATATAGACTGAAACACACTGACACACACAGACAAAAAGAATCTTTACAATCATTTCTGTGTGTTGGTAAAACATAACAGCTCAGTAATGAACTTCTTATTTTATTTGTTTGTTTGTTTATTTATTGTAGTACTGGGGATTGAACTCAGGACCCTGCGCTTGACAGGCAGGTGCTTATTCTCCTGAGCTATCTCTTTGGCCTTTTAAAAAATTTCCCCTTATTTAAAAAATTCTACATTGTACAGTTTTTAATTTTAAATATTCTTTCCCACCTCCATACTGGGGATCCAATTCAGGATCTTGCACTTGCCAGGCAGGGACTTATGCTGCTAAGCTGTATTGCCCAGCCCTACAGTTTTCAGTTTTCAACTGGTCATTCTATCTTTACCCTATTTATTTATTTATTTATTTATGTATTTATTTATTTATTTATTTATTTAGGCAGTACTGGGGATTGAACTCAGGACTCTGCACTTGCCAGGCAAGCACTTATTCTACTGAACTATCTCCCCAGCCCTCTGTGCTTATTTTAAGTTGTGATTTTGCTCTGTAGACGTTTACTTTTACAGGTTCAGGAGAGCATTACAGCTAAGCCATGGCACTTTTATTTGGGAAGGAAGTTAACACTGGCTGTGCCCTGTGGGATTGTAGACATGTTCTCAGTTGTGGGCTATGTGTATAGTTCCCTGTTTTAATAATAATAAAGATATCAGTGTATTTTTAATTTCCATGCCATCTGTGTTTGTGTAATATGAACTCCTGCCGCCACCTTTGCAGCAGTTCCAGTTGTGTGACTGTTTAGGCAGCATGAACCTAGTTCTGCAGATAGCAGACTGTGCATTGAATATACACGGAAGAAACCGCCATGACCCTTGTGATGAGTGGACCTTTCATCTCCGGTGGTCATAACCCAGAGGTGACACTGCATTACCTGTTCCCTGAAAGATACTGTACTGACAGAGAGGGCAGGAGTTAGAAATGGAGAACCAGTTGTCCTTCCCCAGCAGGTGGCCTCAATGTTGTTTGAGCATAGTTTGTCACTTGCTCAGCTTTTTGTTTGGAGCCTCAGCCTCTTTTTTTCTTATGCCTACCAAAGAATCACTTGCTATTTTCATTGTGGCCATTTTTGCTTGTGATCTTCTCGCTCTGGGGAACAATGTGATTTTGTGTTAGAGGACTGGAAAAAGAAAATTTACTAACTTTTGTATGTGGGGAATGGTCTTTCTTATTTACTTATTTTTGTCTACATTGTCCATGGTATCTAGGAGCTCTTTCTTCTGTCTCTGAATTTCATCTTAACACTCTCTGGCCTTTACTTTGCTTAAAGCATTTTGATCCCTCACTTCCTTTACTTCCGTCTGTCCATCCGCTCCTTTGTGGTTTCTGCTTCTGCTTTTGTTTTTCTTCAAACTTTCCAGGCGTATTCCTAACTCAGCATTTTCCTACTTGTTCTTTCTCCTACTAGGAATACTTTTTCCAGCTCCTTGTAAGGTCAGCTTTTAATCATTCATGCTTCAACTCAGAAATGTTACCTGTGCTGGGAAGCCTTTCCTGTTCACTGTTTTGAAAGTACCCTGCCCTGCAAAGCACTGGAAGCCATATAATCTTGTTTTTCATCTGAAATGATGTGCTATCATCTATCTTTGTTCCCACTCACTGGGATGTGCCTCATCCTTTTTTCATTGCTTGCTATAGGTTATTTGTGGCATAGATGGGTGTATGGAGCAGCAGTGATGTTTTCAGTAATAAGCAACAGAGGCTCATGTTTGTTGAACATTCTTAAAGTTCTTGGTAATAGAGCACTTTGAGTTGGAATTATTTTAAGTGGGTTGTACACCCAATCCATCAACTTTCTAGTTTTTCCTTCAAAAACTTATCAGAGCTCTGGCAACCATTTCTGGGACAAAATTTCCTCCTTTTGATTCAGCTAAAGCCAATCAACTTTATTTATGTGTCTTTTCTAGAAACTGCCAAGATTCCAAGGGTGTACAAATACAAACTGTCTTGTGTTTCCATGGTCATATTTGACAGATGAGCCACCAAATGCCTTATAAGAGAAGCCACAGGGAATGTTCCTCACTCATACTGTGGAAAGCAGATAGCACAGGAACTACCACTTCTAAAATTGGAGAATGTTGCTTGAACCGGGGAAACATCTGATTCCAAGTGTGCTACTTCCCTGTGTAGAGCTGCCTTTCACAGGGTTCTGATTTTTCCTGTTGGGTATTATTTTTGGTATTTGAAACTGTGGAGGCTCACATGCTTTAATATGGCAGGAACAATTTGGAGCGTACCATTACTTTTCAACTCATTTACAACTTGGACTAGTGGTTGTCAGCTTCTTGGGATCTTGAGACACACACTTCATGTTTCCCTTCCTTTGTGGACCGGTGTGGCTGAGTTTCCCGTGTGCACTCCTTCCCCTGAGCACACATCACATAACAGTGAAAACACCAGCCTGTACTTTGTTTTTTTTTTTTTTTTTTTGTCTTATTGAGACAGGGTCTCGCTATGCAGTTGAGGCTGGCCTTGAGCTCACTTTTGTAGCCCAGGCTGGTCTCGAACTCGCATCGATCCTCCTGCCTCAGCCTCCCAAGTGCTGGGATTACAGGCATGCGCCACCACGCCCGGCTCAGCCTGTACTTTGAAAAGTAGAGAAAGGAGCATCTGAATATAGGAATACTTGCCACCTACAGAAATATATTTTTAAATTTTTAATATCTTCTTTATATTCACTCTCCTTTTGTATTGCAACTGCTTTTGGGGAGTGTACTTCACTGTGTCTTTTTTCACACCGTGAATGCCACACATTTTACAAGAGATGCTTGTTCTCGTTAATTAAAACTTGTGTTCTCCTGTTGATGCTTAGATGGTCTCAGCAGTACCTGTCTGGGAACCCTTGAAGCTTCCTACTTGGTCTTGTCAGTATGACTTCCAGGCATTCCTGGAAATGCTTGTTTTCTGACACCACAGAAGTTCCACTTAATCTGGATTTTTCTTCTAACCTTACCCATGGGATTAGCTGTTCTTTTTTTTTTTTTTTTTTTTTGTCTTTTTCGAGACAGGGTCTCATTACACAGTTCAGCCTGGCCTTGAGCTCACTTCTGTAGGCTAGGCTGGTCTTGAATTTGCACTAATCCTTCTGCCTCAGCCTCCCAAGTGCTGGGATTACAGGCGTGTGCCACCACGCCCGGCTTAGCTGTTCTCCTCAGAACTATTGTTTCTTTTAGTAGAGAACAGAATGAGGGTCAAAAATATAAGTACTAGGAGTTCTGTTAAGCTATGCTATTCACTGCCTTATAGAGGGAAGAAATGCCTTGCAGCTTTAGGCCAGGGAAGAAGCTAGGAAAACACACACGCGCACACACACACACACACACACACACACACACACACACTTGGTTATGAACTCAAAGAGCTATTCCAAATTTAAATCCAGTAGTATTGACTCCACTTTTATTCTGTCCTGATACAATTTTTAATTTTTTTTTTTGGTGGTACTGGGGATGGAACTCTAGACCTTATACTTGCCAGGTAGGTGCTTATGCCAGCCCCTGATACAATTTTTAAACGTATTTTCTGTTTTTAAAGACCTAGCCCTAAGTATTGCTTTTATTTCTCTCTCATTTTTAATTTTCATTTTATCCATTCCCTTATCACCTTTTTGGCACAAATATTTTAGAGTTATCTATGGATGTCATAAGAGAAGGGGGAAAGCAAATCAAACACCTCCCTTTTATCCTGTAAACAGCATCATTTATACTGAGCCTGTCTCTTAGATAGATCCCTTGAAAATGCAGCAATTAGTTTTGCAGGTAAAAGAAAAATGGTCAACAATATGCACTGTATCAAATTTTGGAAATGTACTACTAATGTGTTTTGAAATGGTCACATTGTTACTTCTTATTAAAAGTGATTAAAAAAATGGCCAGGTTTCTAGATGTTAGAAATCTTCTACCTAGAAGCTCAGTCGTCACTATTGCAAGTAGCAAATATCTTTGGCTTCTGGGAGAAGATAGGATTGGGGGTACTTAGGGAGTCATTTCTCAAGTACAGTGACTTTCCATTATGGTGCTCTGTTGAGACCATTGTTATGGGTATTAAACTTTGGGCTTCTAATTCTAATTTAAAGGTTAATAGGACTGCTAATGATAAGTTGTGTTTTATATGTAAGTTGGTTATACTGACAGTCTGTTTTAACTACTACCTAGTGGTAATGTATTTGTGTACATTTAAGCATTGTGGGTGCATGAAGACCCCCTCCCCCACCTGTGTGTACATGTGCGTGCACACAAATGCACATACACACACATTAGGACACAAGGCATCATGTGGAGGAATTGGGAGTGGGCGTGTGTGATTGGCAAGTGTGAAATTGAATTTAATATGAGATTCTGTGTCTTAGGCAAAATATTTGAGAGAATGTTGATAGCAAAAAAAAAATGTCTAGCTTTGGAAAAAAATGGCTTATGTGTTTTGGGAGTAAGAGGTCTGAATGTTAGGATTTCATTTAAATGGCAAAACACTTAGAGCTGCACTGAAGAATTTAGGCTTAGTGGGAAAACTTTAATTTGCCTATAACATGAGGTACAAGTTATTAATTGCACTAAAGATAACATGCTAATTAAAAGGTTCATGTATAGTTGTCAGAGGTTAACAGTGCACACTGACAGACTTAGCATAGAAACTAATTATATTATGTTCTCTAAAAGGACTATTTTTACCCAGGAATGGAGATACCTTATTATAGCACTATTTTTTTCTTAGCTTGGAGAAAAGTCTTTTAGATGTTCTTTGTAATGAAGCTTCAGTGATAAGCATTCAAGCTGATGATGAAGCTGTATAAATAGCTTTACTTGCAACATTAGCTTCCAGCATAGTTTCAGAGATAATTCCAAATAAACATTTACTCAAATTCACAGCTTAGAAAAATATACGCAAAGTAGAATCTTCCTAAACTTTCTTCTGGGCTGAAAAAATATCCAAACAACCAGAACTTTTAGAAATACTCTAATGTTCCTTTTCTTTTCTTTCTTTCTTTCTTTTTTTTTTTTTTTTTGCGGGACTGGAGTTTGAACTCACAACCTTGCACTTGCCAGGCAGGCACTTGTGCCACAGAGCTATCTCCCCAGGCCCTTGTAATGCCCCTTTTAAAATGCATTATCAACAATAATCATTAGGAGCCGGGCGTGGTGGCTCACGCCTGTAATCCCAGCACTTGGGAGGCTGAGGCAGGAGGATTGGTGCAAGTTCGAGACCACCCTGGGCTACAAAAGTGAGCGCAGGACCAGCCTCAACTGCATAGCGAGACCCTGTCTCAAAAAGACAAAAAAAAAAAAAAAAAAAAAAACAATAATCATTAGGGTCTGGGGAGATAGCTCTGTAGAATAAGCACTTGCCTGGCAAGCACAAGGGCCTGAGCTCAATCCCTAGTTCCGGAAAAAAACAAAAACAAAAACAAAACAGAGAAGTCATTGCCTGTATGCTGAGAATTGAACTTATGTAGTATTTACTTCTGCATTTAAATTAGGAAATGTATTTTATATCTGAAAGTATCACTAATGAGTTTGCTTAAAGAAGAATAAAATAAAATAATCACCTGATTGCCCTGTATTCAATGGAATGGAAACTTTTCAGTCTATTTGAATGACTTTGAGTTGCAAACTGTCCTTCTCCACTCTAGAGATACTTGCCTAAATTTTGCTTTATCCTTCCTATTTTTTAAACCTTTACCAAAGATCTATGTATGTTTCAATATATGAATCTTTACAGATTTCAGATCTCTTTAAGTGCAAGTGTATCATACATCATTTTTGACTTGGTTTTCCCACTTCAATGTTATTATTGGCACACGCATTTATGCTGGTATCTGTGCCTGTACTTCCGTTTTCAGTGCTGTGTGATATTCTGTTGTGTGGCTCCAACACTTTTTGTCAGCAGACATTCGAGTTGCTGCTAGCAATTTGTTCTCATGGACAATACTTCTGCTGCCAACTTTTCACATGTACTTGACATACCTGTGCAGGAGGTTTTGCCCATCTTTACTTAGGAGTAAAATGCTGGAGCTCTTTAGGGTATGTGCCTGCCCCAAGAATGTTGAAATTTGTTCAACAAGGGTTGCACTAATTTGTACTCTCACTGGGGTGTATCTGTGTTACACATTTCTTCCAAATTGACTTTCATGATAAAAATTTCCAGATATTTGTATGATTACCTCTAGTACCAAGGGAACATTTTCTTATACATTAGAAACTATTCTGCTCTGCTACCATAAATCTTTGCTAACAGTACTTAGTCAACATGCGCAGACATGTTTCATTAACCACCTTCCAGTTATTCATGTTGGTCTTGTTATGCACACTTGAAAGCTTCATCAAGAGATAGTGCAAGAGCTGGCCAAATAGCAGATTAAAGCACCTGCAAGCAGGCACAGGGGCAGGGGTTTGATCCCTGGGCCTGCTGTACCTGCCCCGTGCCTGGGGTGCTCTGAGACAGAAGTTGAGACTGGGCATAGTGGCGACTACCTGTAATCCCAGCTCTTGGAAGGCTGTAAAGACAGGGATCAATATGAGTCTGATCTAGTAGTGAGACCCTGAACACCCTGTAGACTCTTCCCTAAAATAGAAAAAGAACAAAAAAGAAAGAAATAGTGCAGCATTGTTATTTACTTCCTTTTCTTCCTGGGCATTCTTCTACCACCTAACATAATGTAAAGTCATTATTGACCTTTGAGAATGTAAGTTAGAAGTACCACCAATGAAAAGAAAGAAAGAAGAATTTTAGTCCTAGTAACATGTATTAAGATCTTAAAAACATAGAACAAATATTTTATGCATTTCATTTCTCAGTATATGACTTCTGGATGAATTGGTACCTTGGGTTATTCATGGCATTCCTTTAGTTCATTAATACAGACATAGTGAGTATATATATTTCATGCTCCCTAAAATAGTTTTGAACCAGTACTGCTGTCCTGTTGCCTAGTTTACTTAATGAGACATGTACAAACAATTAAACAAGTGCGTTCAAATGAAGACTCAGTGATTCCTGTAGGATTGGCCTGCATAGAGGCACACCTGCTGGCTAGAGATGGAGAACTCATATTCTTTTTTTTTTTTTTTACTTTTGTCATATTGCATTTATTGTTTTTTTTAAAGTTCAACCAGCAATCATTTTCTTATATTTCTTTTCTTTTTTTAATTTTTTATTGTTTAAATTTAACAGTGGTTATATTACATATTTTCATCATCAGATCAGTTTAGATTAATACATATAGGTATATAAGCTTGATCAAACAATTAAACATTAACCTTTCTAAATCCACATTACTTTTTTTTTTCTTTTCCACCTTCTTTTCTTTGAAAGTTGACATATTGCATATTGTCCTCACAATCATTCTATAGAGTGCAGTGTGTGGGGATGACCCACCTCCCTATTGATGTTGCATAGAAAAAAGAAAGAAAGAAAAAAAAAAAAAAAAAAAAG